>PVHP010002292.1:0-91946 GCA_004024765.1 Zapus hudsonius
GGGAGAACGCATGATGCCCGCAGAATATCAAAGCACCAGGGGGTGGGAGGTGCAGTCACTGAGGGGCTGCAGAGTGTGAAGAAGAAAGAAGGGACAGTTGAAAGGGCCTCAAGTGTCACTGCAGTCAGAGCACCAGCAACTCAGAAGCAAATGGGACCAGAACCAAGGAGAAAAATCGAAGAAATAAACGGATGAGGCAAGAAAAGTTTATGTAAAGCCCAAGCTAGCACAATGAAAAACTGTACAGCACATTTATTTGTAGTTTTTACATGAATTAGCTTATTTTTGAGATAGGGTCTCCCTATGTAACCCAGATGGTATTATCTTAAAACTGGAGATCCTCCTACCTCAGCCTCTCCTCCCAAGTGTTAGGATTACAACATCTGCAAAGTCAACCAGCTATACATACATGTCTTCTTACACTTTGGAAGTATTTCAGTGAGGAAAATGTAATTTGAGAGAACACTTCATTTTCTGACACACTGGCAGGTTACTAGTCACATACAAATAAGTCAATATTGGCTTATGTCTACCAACATATGTAATTCTGTTAAACAGAGATTTATGCATATGTGATGAAAATGAAGTTTGGGGAGGCAGCAGAATGGGATCTTCTGTCCACTATGCTGTACTGGGGACAGAGAGGAAGACACAAGCGAGTAAAAGCAGGGGGCCAGAACACCCCCACCGAGCTGGAGTCGTGTCAGCCTTCTGAACACGAAGGGCCTTAGGCACCATTTCTTCTCTCTATCCTTGTTGCACAGTCTCGCTTTAGAAAATGCTCCAGGCTCAGTTTGACTTATAAAAGGAAACTGGTGGATTTTTAAAGGAGCATTTTGGAAAGTTGCCAGAAAGAGATCCCTTCCTCCCCGTCTTTTCATTAAAGGTCATGGTATCTCCCTCTTTAAGCAAGGCCACGTGACCCCCTCTCTCCACCCCCAGCTGTTCTTCCACATGCCCGCATGAAGCCATTAGAGCTGCAATGGAAAGGGAAATGACGGTGCCAACGATGTTCCTGTCACCTCAGACTTGGACGCATACTGCTGCTTCCGATGCACTTTCAATGACTACAGGAAAATCTTCCTCCATCCGCAAGCTGTGAGAAGACCCGAGAGGCTGATGGATGGAACCACCTCCGCAAGTCATGATGGCTCTGTTCCGAGAGAGCTGGTCAGTGCCATCGAGAGGAGAAGTGAGGCCCAGCGTGCTGACACGTGGTACTCAGCATGAGAAAGGAGACGTCTTCCCGGGCCAGAGCTGGTGAAGGTGCCTAGGCCCAGCATCAGACTAGGCACAGATGTCTAAGGGACTCTAAATGGCTACTCTAAATGGCTGCCACTGAACAATCTTCCAGGAAACTCAGACTTGTTTGTAACCAGTGAAACTATCTAGCTGTAAGTCTACTTCCCTGGTGGGAGCTGGCTCAGTGGGTAAGGCCCAAGTTTGGGTCTGAGAAGCTATGTAAATGGCAGGTGTGGTGGTGTGCACCTGCTATCCCAGGTGAGGAGGTGGAGGAGGGAATCTCTGGAGCTCATTGGCTAGCTAGCTAGTCTAGCTGCACTGGTGCGTTAGTTCTAGGTTCAGAGAGACACCCAGTCATTCATTCATACACACACACACACACACACACACACACACACACACACACGTGAATACCAACACATATTCCTACACACACAAAACATGCACCCACAAATGCACATACCACATACAAAAAATGAGAGTTTCTTTCTTTTTTTAAAAATATCTCTTTTTGGGGGCTGGAGAGATGGCTCAATGGTTAAGGTACTTGTCTCCAGTGCCTAAGGCCCCTGGTTCAATTCCTCAGTACCCACATAAGCCAGACCCATAAGGTGGTGGCCCTGGTGTTCTCTCTCTCTCTCTCTCTCTCTCTGCTTGAAAATGAATAAATAAAATATTTTTAAAAATAAATAAATATATATATATATATATATATATATATCTTTTTGGCTTTTTTCAGGGTAGGGTCTCACTCTGAAGTCCTAGCTTGGCCTTGAGTTCACAGCGATCCTCCTACCTCTGCCTCCTGAGTGCTGGCTTTATGTGGGTACTGTGGAATCCAACTTGGGCCACCAGGATTTGCAAACAAGTGCCTTAAAACACTCAGCCATCTCTTCAGTCCTTCTTTGATAGCGTTAAAGTTAGACTTGTACAATTTTCCACGGTTTTACTTAAATATGATGTAGTGGTTTGATTCAGATGCCCCCCCCCCCATAAACTTAATGTGTTCTGAATGCTCGATCCCCAGCTGATGGCAGTTTTGGAATTGGAAACTTGTTGGAAGTTTGTTGTTGGGGGCGGGCTTATAGGGGTTTTAGCCTGCTTCCCCTTGCCAGTTTTTTTGGCACACCGTCCTGCTGCTGTTGGCAGTGCTGTGGTGGAGGTGATGTCCACCCTCTGCTCATGCTGTCCATCAAGCTGCCTTTTGATCAGGTTCTTTGTTGCAGCAACAGGAAAGCTGACTACAACGTATGGGATCTAGCTGTTTCATTTGAGGTCAGTAATGACAGTATAGGAATAAATGTACTAGTAGATATGCAAGAATACTGAGGAAAACTAAAATCAGAAAAGAAGGAAACGCAACTCTAATTAGCAAAAGCCTTCACACTGGTCATAAGGTTAAGAAGTAAGCCTAAAATATTAATATAACATGCACAGAAATAAGCAAATAAATATGGCATATAAATTAGAAAGAAAAATATATGTATACTGTTTGTAGCAGTGACAAAAAAGAACTGGAGACATTTAATTTTTTTGTTTCTTGAGACAGTCTTGTCTTGTAGCCCAGGCCTGACTGGAACTTACTATGTAGCTCAGGGTGGCCCCAAAGTCTCATTTCCTGTCCCTCTACCTCTCGAGTGTTGTAACTACAGCTCTACAGAGCTGTGCCTGGTGCACCCAGGATTATTCCAGAGGAATGTCACCTCTCGGAGCCTCCCCCATCTCCAAGAAATATTCAAAATATCTGTTTTATTTACACTTCACTCTGTGGTTTTCAAGGAGAAGGTGCTCTGCCCTCTGGGCAGCCAAGGCCTGGAGAACTTGCAACACTCTAGTCACAGTTATTTCGTCTGAGCCTTTACAGCCAGACTCTGCAGAGATGCAGCTGAAAGCAGATCAGTTCCCATCGATCAGATTGGCAAATGTTTCAGAGTAATCAAAGTCACTAATGGCCAAGGGCTAGGGAACTTTTACCTTCTGAACTTTTCTAAAGAGCCCTTTGCCAACAGATAAACACATTTTCAAATACTCTGGCTCAACAGTACCATCTTCTGTCTTCAGAGCAAATTTCTCAATCAAGGACATTGTAATGAGGTATATGCCTGTAGGTTCATTATGATATTTAATAGTGTATAATTAGTCCCCCTGGCCGGGGACTGGGTAAGTGGGCTGTAATCTGCAGTGGAGTTCCACGTAGTCATTTATCTATTCCGCTGGGTGACTCCAGAGTGACACAGCCAGGACAAGCAGGCCTGTGAGAGTTCTGCTGATTTTGTTTCCTTGTAATTTTCTATATTGACATTTTAAACAATATTTTTACAAAAACTCATTTTTGAAACAACATAACAATATTGGTCCTAAACATATCTTTTCTTTTAAAAGAAACGCCAATATATATACGTAATAGTTTAGATCTTAAATGCCCTCCAGAGGTCCACATGTTAAAGGCCTGGCCCCAGAGCCATGCTATAGATGGTGTCTGGAGCAGGGCTGTGAGGGAGTGGGGGACCTGGATAGTCCATCTTTCTCTCTGCTCCTCGGTTGCTGATGTAAGCAGTTTCATCCCACCACGCACCCACCAGATGCTGAAAGCAATGGGGCCACTCAATCACAGGCTGGGACTTCCTAAACCATGAGCTAAATAAACTTTTAGAAGTTAATTATCTCAGGTACTTTGTGATAGTGACATACAACTGACAAATATGTAAAGACAAATTCCTTTCCATTTTTTTTCATTTATTTATTTGCAAGCAGAGAGAGAAAGAAGAGCGACGGGGAGAGAATGGATGCATGGGGCCTCGAGCAGCTGCAAAGGAACTCCACATGCACATGCCACATTGTGTACCTGGCTCTACATGGATACTGGGAAATCGAACCCTGGTTGTTGGGCTTTGCAGGCAAGCACCTAAACTGCTGAGCCATCTCTTCAGCTCTGTGTTAATAAATTCCTTTTTATACCATGGTTAAAAAGTAATAAAATTTAAAACGCTGTTTATTCCTTAAGTTAAAATTAAATCTCTAGATAATTTAAAGTAATTCACAATAACTAAGAACATTTTCATTTGTGGTTTTTATTACAATTGAGATTTGAGCTCCTATGAAGGTACTAGCTGTAAATTATAAATTCTCACTTGGCCAGGCTTCATGAACACCCCTGTACAAGCCGCAGGAAAGGGCAGCAGTGGTGGCTTCTAGGCCTTTGAGAGGACAACAGACTGGGCCTGCAAGCATGGCTTGATAACTCCCCGTGGAGTCACGAGTCCTCGGAAGTGTGGTGGTGTATCATCTGATACAATAAAGGTCTTCTCTAAAGGCCTAATCTTATCACCCAAGACTGCTGAGATGCCCAAGAAGAGAAAACAGGACAAGCTATCCTGTATCTCTCCAGGCATTCTTCAAACAGCAGCACCTACTATGAATTCTAAAGCTACACAGCCAGTGTTTAGGAATGTGCAAGTAACCATGGTAGCACAGTCTGCCTTCTTCTCGGTGCCCCACAGTGACCTCAACTCAACCAACTGCCTTGACAGAGCAGCAGAGTCACTCTGCCCAGTGCACACTCAGCTGCCTGCAGGATCCATCCTGGGACCCTGTGACAGCTGGCCTAGTGGACTGACCGGAGCCCTCAGGAAAGGCCAGACTACTATGAAGAAGTGAATCCTGCCTTCCTCTCACTCAGATGATACAATACCATGCTGAATCACAAGGAACAGTCCAGCCAGGCTCGCAGGCCCGGGCACGACACGGGCAGCAGGGTGGACGCTGCATTTGTGCTGCTGGTGACCCTAGGCAAACCTAGTGTTCTGCCAGCTAACGAGACAGCTTCCACTAACAGTCTTTTTGGGAAATCCTGGTTAAATGATACACAGCTGTCTAAGACACTAATGTATTTTTATATTCGATGTGTTTTATATATTTTCTGTGAAATAAAATTTCACAATAACTATGAATAAACAGTAAAACCAGCTAAAACATATTCCTTTTTAGGCCAGCAGATGTAGCTGTGAATTAAAATAGAAAATAAAAGCCTGCTTAAAGTCAGCCATTAGATGGCACCCTTTTTGTGTGAGGGGTGCTGTTTGGTTTACAGCAGAGATAACACAATTCAAACAGCTACCTACAACAATTATTTGACAGCAGAGCTGGTTTTGATTTATCTGCATTTACCTAGAAGCGACCAGCTTACCTACTTACTGGGTGCAGACCTGGACCGTTTCTGTTCATCTCCTGAGATAGTTACTTGATATTTGATATATTTCCCAGAATGAGGCAGGACGTAGTGATATGAGTTCCTCACAGGACTTAGGTGGACCTCCACTTCGTCATCCAAGCTCCAATGCAGGAATCCCCCCATACTGCTTTCCACAAGCCTGGAGCAGGGTCATGAGAATCTCTTGAAGAAGGTTTGAATATTAACAGCTTTCTGGGGAGTGCTTGCTCAGGATGGGCCCCAGGGTCTTCTAAGTGAATGAATTAACAAACACTGCTGCCCTTAAAAATGTGTCTGTCCGGGCTGAAGAGATGGCTTAGCGGTTGAGGCGTTTGCCTGCAATGCAGAAGGACCTGAGTTCAATTCTCCAGTGCCCATATAAAGCCAGATGCACAAGAGGGCGCATGTGTCTGGAGTTCATTTGCAGTGGTTGGAGGCCCTGTTGTGCCCATTCTCTCTGTCTCTCTCTGTCTGCCTCTCTCTCTCAAATAAATAAATAAAATATTTAAAAAAATGTGTCTGTCCTTGCGCAGGTATCAGTGGGTCCGTGTTTCTGAGGCCCCTCAGGTGTGCCTAATGGCCTCTGTACAGGGAGGGGTGTATCTGCACTCTCTCCATTCAGACATGGAGAGGTAATATAGCATAATTCTTATATTCAGTCCTACCAATCAGAAAATATTTGCCCCAAATATTTTATTTAGGTAATAATCCTTATTAATGCCACATTATACTAGAAACTAAAATAGCAGTCTAGCCCAAAAAGCCAAATTCTCAAGTGTATAATAACCTAATTTTGTTGGTCTATGAGAATTTAGATCGATGCACTCTGATGACTAGTCTACCTCACAGAGTATTCATATTTTCCACCTTAAAGTCTCACTCAGCTGATGACCTCCAGTACTAAGTTCTAAACATCAGCTGTCATTTTCACAGGAACAAGAAACTCGATGACTCTATTACTAGATGTCACCACATCCCCCAAAGAGACTACACTACTCATGGAGGTTCTGTGAACTCGTAGGGAGCAGAGCTTTATTCTCAGTTCAAATTAAAGAAGTAGTACTTCTAAGAACATATTGGAAAGTAAAATAAAAATCATCCACAGACCATCAATCTATTCATATATTTCCTTGTTTTCTTTTTTTTTTTTCAAGGTAGGGTCTCATTCTAGCCCAGGCTGACCTAGGACTCACTCTGTAGTCTCAGGGTGGCCTCAAACTCACAGCAATTCTCCTACCTCTGCCTCCCCAGAGCTGGGATTAAAGGCGTGAGACACCATGCCTGGCTCATTTATATATTCTATCCAACATTTTCCTTCAGTTTTTCACTGGTCTTCAGATACCTGCTCTCATAGTATAGAGACCCGTGAATTTTGTTTTTCATTTACCACTGTATCCTAAGCGCTTTTCTACTTCAGATATGGTTTAAACGATGGCCCGTCCTGTATGAGACTGACATCAATCATGTAGAGAAAGGAGGCCATCTTGAGACCCAGAGCAGTGTGGTGAGTTATCAAGAACTGTGTGGATTGGGTCATAGTCATAGTCGAAAGCCAGGACCTCACCCTGACTCCTTCCATCCACTTTATCTCTCATCTCGGCTAGTGGAGGTAAAGGTGGAAAAAAATATAGCTCCTAGATATTCGGACCTTAGTTCAACTCTGCCAGTTAGGAAGTTATGAGATCCTAGGCAAGCAACCCAACCTCACTGATTCCAGCATTAGTATCACTAGTCTGCTGCCTATGACGCCTGGTACAATGCCTAAAATGGAGAAAAACTGAGGTAATGTCAATATTCGTTAAAAGATTAAAAGCCTTCTAGTTCCAGGTGTTTAGATTTTCCTAAGAAACCCCCAATTTACAGTCGCAATAACACTACTCCTTGAAGTTACCTCTCTCCTATTAGCTCTCACTGTATCCCCTTCACTTTATAGCAAAACGCAAGACCTGCCTACAACCACTGACCACTCCTCAGGCTCTCCACTGCCATTTCCCTAGTGACCACCACATTGCTAAACTCATTGAACACTCAGCATTCACCGTAAGTCACTTCTCACCTGCATGAGACACAGTATTTTTCCTCAAAAGGTTTTCACTGCAAGTCGCCATTCAGACTTCCCGAACCTCTTTTCTTCGGAAATCTCCTTTGCCACACCTCCCTATGCTCTACCCTTTAAATCGCAGGAGTGCCCAAGAACTCCCTCCTGAGAGCCCTCTTCGCTCTAGCTGCACTGCCCTGGGGAGTTCATCTGGTCTCATGGCTTTTCACACTAGCCACACACAGGTGGGCCTCCACCTTGAAACTTCCTTGAATTCCAAACTCATCTGCCACTGGACTCTCCACATGACTATTTCACCAGATACCTCAGACTCACAAGTCCTGCATCTCACACTGCCCCATTCATTTTCCAGTTGCTCAGGCCAAAGCGTAGAGACATCCTTGGCTTCATTCCTGCCCCCCCTCCACAGACACACACAGATAACATACAACAAATCCCTGCTGACTCTGCACTCTATCCAGGACCTCCTTCATTAGCTCCTCCGCTGGCCCCTTTCTAGACTCCCATCCACCCACATCTGCCATGAAGAGCCTGGTCCAGACCTTCCCGCCAGTTATTTAAGACCAAGAAAAAAAGAAAGAAACCAGTCATTCTTAATGTATAGCTTTTTTGTTTGAGGTACACACTTTATGTACATTTATACCCAGGCATAAATACACACATACACATGCAGTTATGATTTTGCCCAAAGCATGTAAACACATTAATAATTTAAGTAATTTAAGAGTGCTTTTGTTTTACAAGGATGTTTATATTTATAAATACCAGACAGTATAGAAATTGCTCCAAATTAAGAATTTTATTAAATACATAGCTAGCAACAATCTATACAGAATGAACATTAGCTATGGATCAGCCATTAATTATATTTGAAAAATTTACACCAGTTATTTTTGATCTATTAATGAGAAGTTACCTACATATTGGTAAGAATTTAGTTACATTTTGTGTCATTACTTCTAAACTATAGGCAAATCAGGTGACCAGGAAATTTAGACAGTACAGAGTAAACAGCCAGATGCTAATTATAAGACTGGTTACTTACACTGTGAACGCCCAAGGCCTTCCAGACTGCGAAGCTGATCACACCGACCCCACACCAGGCACAAAGTGAACCCCAGCCCAGGGCTCTCAGGGCGAGGGAAGACCCACTCTCCGGTAAAGCAGCTGTGGCCGTGCTGCCCTAAAGTGGGGGGAAAGGGTGTGAGTCAATCACTTGACTGAGAGGACAGGCACTCTGGTGTGCTGGGGATGGATGACAGAGCTGTGAAGCTGCACGACACGGGCAGGCCAGGCGAGTCCAAGTCACATCTGGGAAGCTTTGTTGCTTCCCAGATGTGACTACAGATAACATACATGAGGCACTGTGCTTGCTGATTCTTCTAGAGAACCTGTCGTTCCGTCAGGATTCCTCTATCTCCTATTCATTGACATTTTCATTAAAACAACATTAAAGCAATTAGCTAATCTTATAAGGGGAAGCATTCTGTCTTACACCTGGAAAGAGACTTCCATTTACTAAAGCCCTTGGCGTTTTGAGAGCAACTTTCTGATCTAGTTCAGCCTATTTCTCAGCACAAGCTTTTCCTATGCATGTCTAGTGTGTGACAGCAAATGGTGTTCCTAGCACACAGACAGCCTCTGCATGGCCACAGGGCCTTGCATCATGACTAGGCCTAACTTGCCAACTGACACTTTTTGTAGCTTTACCTTAGATCTGGTCAGATTGTCAGGAAACATGTCCTTAGCCATTTTCTGTGACACAACAGACACCCTCTCCTTATCCGTGCCGTTACAGCTGCAGAGGGTTCCCTGGAAACCAACATCGAACATAGACACACTCCCTTTCAACTGCCAGATTCTCACGCAAAAGCATAGTACTGACAGTTATTGTTTTACAAAGGCCAGAGGGGGCACTTTGGTTAAATTTCATTATAGAAACAGATCAAAATATTGTTTCCTTGAGAAGGACAGACATTCACACACACACACACACATACACACATACAAACACACACATTCATATGTATATTTAAGGCCTAAATCATTTGTTTTACTACACCAAGAAAATAACTATGTATAAAAATTACCTTTACCACACTATTTACATAAGAATCTCAATTTTGCCTCAAATGTTTAAAAACAGGTACATGTCATATTTGTGTAATATCAGAAACATAAATTGTGATATGAAATAAAAATATTAGTTACTGTGTATGCACTTCCAGAAATGGTTTTAGTAGAAGTATGATGCCCAATATTGATCTGTTTTACATTATAGAGAGTCTAATCACGTGCTTTTTGGTCTGGGAGAAAATATCAAAGGAGATTTATATGCTATATTCAAAATTTTCACAATGAGAGTAGCTGATTTGCTGCAGAAAAGATTTAACTTGCCAAGAAATAGTGTTACTTTAAAAGATCTTCAAAGCCACACATGGTAGCTGTGTGTGTACACATGTATCTGTCTTAAAAGCTTCATTTCCCTTCAACGCTGTACTTTTGCACTTGAAGGGATTTTGTTCCATGCATAGTGGTCACTCAGAGACATCAATTCAATAAGTTTCACAGATCTTTCAACTGTTGATACCACTTATGAAACAGTATTTAAAACTCATCATCAAAAGCATCAAACATCCCAGCAGAACAGCTGGTAAGTACTGAGCAGTTGTCAAGCCCATGCTGGCAGAGATGAGTTGAGTTTTCACTTGAAAGCTTAAATTTCATCAGTGGTAACCCAGACCAACACGAGCTTGCTTGAAGAGACAGGCTCATTTTGTGTATTTTAAAGGAAACGGCTACCTAATATCCACTTTTGAAAAACCGACAGTTTGTTGGTTGTTCTTTCAAATAAATGACTGCCCCATGGGCAAGAGTGGCTAGTTCAGTTCGCAGCACAATTGCTTTTCCTAGAGTAAAATATCTTATTTCAGTATAAAGCAGACGTGCTCTATCCTAGTTTCCCCTTTCTCATGTGAAATTAAAAAGTATATTCAAGTTGTATGACAAAGTAAAATTAGTAAATTTAGTGCTTTGACAATGATATTCTTATTTATTATTGGCTTTTTAAAGTCAGTGGGCCGTTGTAATGAAGGACACAATGACTGCAAGTGTTTTAGGCCACTGCTATGATTAGGCCTAGGCACTTAGCAGCTTTACCATCCACTGCTTCTGTACCATCAGACCATGCATCTTAGTCCTGACTTTACCCAAAACAGGGTCTCCAGGATCACCAGGGTTCTGTGGATCACAAGTTTAAAACCGTGTTAAGCCACAAAGAATATGTGTGGTAATCAAGTGGCAGAACAGCAAAGATGGGCATATATTTCTGTCAGAGAAACCCTAGTTTTCATCAGGTTCTGAAACAGATCTGTGACCCTGTGGGTTATCAAACTAACTCTGGTTTGAAGTCAAACAAAACCAGACTGTTAAAGATATTAATATATTGAAGATATTAAAATCAGTAAGATCTTAGTAACTTCCACAAAAATATTCTGTAAAATATTGCATTACACAGGGAGAAAATGATGCGCCAGGTTGACAACAGTGATTTGCGGAAACTTCATAAGCCCGTGGCGTCTTCAGAGGGAATTGAAACACATCTGAAACGTGGTCTCCTACCATTGCACTGTTCTAAAGCTTAAGTGTGGCTATGAAAGTGAAAAGGGAATTGAACTGGGTTGTTTTTTACTGGACACTCTTCCTCCACAGCACACAATGAGCTGTAATTGTATGGTTATTTCTGTTCATACTTAATATGTTTCTCACAGCAGACAGTTTTAGTTCCTAAAGGGCAGATGTGTCCTTCATTTTTGGTGTCTTTTCCACCCAAGTAGAATGGTGCCTGAGACATAAAAGATCCCAAGTGTTGGGCCCCAACCTAACTGAGGAACCTTAAGCTAAGTTTTGGAATGTGAAGGGCCGGGGGTACACCCTTTGGTCCTAGCATGGCGTGGTGGCACCAGCACGCCTTTGTTCCCAGGAGGCAGGAGTGATGGCTGATAAGCCTTGATCCTGTTTGTTAAAGCTGATAAGCTTTGTTCCTGCTTGTTCGTTTTTTGAGAGAAATAGGCTGAACAATGCAGCCTCGGGTTATAAAAGGGTTTTGGGTGCTGGAATAAAATTCGAGATTTGCCAGACATATCTCCCAGTCATGTGTGTCTGTCTAATGGTAAGCCTCATCTCTCCCCAATAGAGCCCCTTCTCTTGCTGGCCGGTGAGATTTGGGCTACATGCAGGGGGCCGAGACCTCTCAATACCCAAGTAAACACTGGTTGAAGTAATGAATAAATACCCCAGATGGGACAGGGCAAACATTATAACTACAAATAAGCTTGAAGAAAAATTTCCATGAGCCAGGGAAAGGAGGTATATGACATTAGAGAACAGATGTTCAACCTTGTTGATGGAGTAAACTTTCTGTCTTATGTGGACTGTAATCATTCAGCTAGAGCCTGCTCTGCACCTATCATGTGCTGGGCACTTTTCTAGGGACCGAGGCTACAGGTGTCTGACCAATGAGCTAACATGGTTTTCACAGATGCTAAAAGAACTTTATTTCAGCATCTTAGCATCCCGGAAGTGGAGAGACCTCTTGCGATCAGAATCAGAAGTTTAATTTCCATCACCTCTTCCTTCCTCAATGGTACACAAAATAGAGCGTTCTCATTACTAACAGTGAACTGCCTAGACTTGGGTTTAAAGTCATGCTGTAAGAAATATGCCAGATAAGCTTTCCAAGTCTTGTTCTACTTACTTTGAAGAAAACACCTGGTTATGTACCTTTAAAAAGAAAAGAAAGGCCATCTACTAACTTGTATGCTGAAGTCTGTACGCTATGTCCAGTTTTATGTGTTACAGCAACGTGAAAGGCCATCAGCACCTCATTTTTTCCTACACGAAAAGCTTCCATTTCTTATCGACCACAGTGATCTTTATGGATTTCAAGAGTCACAAACCTTATTGAACCATTCGGGGCTTTTCCTTTTAGCCAATGAGAGTGTTGTGACAAATCCAGCTAGCATCCCCGCGGTGGCCACAGAACCCAGGAAGAGTCCACCTGCCAAGAATGGGAAGAAGGCGTTTTAAATGACAGGTGCACGCAGACACACACACAGGTAAAGTCCCGGAGGCTTTCAAAGGTTAACAGTCAAAATGTGAACCGCCATGGCCAAGCTCAATGGCAGGGACAGAGAGGCCGGTGCCTCGTGACCCCACGCGTGACCTCTGACCTCTGCTCACATCGCATTCCGAGACGCGCAGGTCAATGCTGAGAATGGGAACGCGTTCCCTTCCCCTCCCCCGGGAAGAGATGCAGAGGGCGGAGTGCGCATGCGTCATCCACGCCCCTTCCGGTGACGTCACGCGCGGAGCGACACTGGCCCCACGGGTCGGTTCGGGCGCCCGCCCCCCGCGAGGGTCTCCGGAAGGCTGCGTGCGCCGTCCCGACGCCCGCCGGGAAGCGTACCTTTGATGAGGAAGCGTCGGTCGTCCGTGCGCGCGGGAGCCTCCAAGGCCGTCCCCGCGCCCGCGCCCGCCGCCGCCATGGCCGTCCCCGCGCCCGCGCCCGCTGCCTAACGGGCCCGGGTGGAAACGCGCGCGGCCGAGGAGAAAGGTTCCGCCGCGGCCATCCCCTGTGCACACCGAATCCGGGTCCGCGGTATGGTGGCGTCCCCGCCCCCGCCGGCTGCATTCCCCCGCGCGGTGGAGCTCCAGCCCAGTCCATGCGGGGCGGAGGTCGGCCTGCTGACCCTCCCCCGAGGATGCCTGCCTGCTGACCCTCCCCCGAGGATGCCTGCCTGCTGACCCTCCCCCGAGGATGCCTGCCTGCTGACCCTCCCCCGAGGATGCCTGCCTGCTGACCCTCCCCCGAGGATGCCTGCCTGCTGACCCTCCCCCGAGGATGCCTGCCTGCTGACCCTCCCCCGAGGATGCCTGCCTGCTGATCCTCGCCCGAGGATGCCTGCTTGCTGACCCTTCCCCGGAGGATCCCTGCCTGCTGACCCTCCCCCGAGGATGCCTGCTTGCTGACCCTCCCCCGAGGCTCCCTGCCCTAGGCTGGCTGGAGACAGGCCTATTCCTCACTTCAGGCTGATGTACCAACGGTGATGGGTTCAGTAAATGGCTGTTGTGAGGAGGTAGCCAAGGTTTCCGGCCTCCCAGACGTCATGACATCATCATTCAAAAAGAAATGGCTCGTTTGTCTGGATCTTTTTGCTCCTTGAAGACGGGGTGTGCACTCATTTTATATTCCCTGGCTCTCAGCCTATTCCCCGGCCGTGCATAATACATGCATCCGGAAGAGCGAGTAAATGAGTGCATTAGATTTGCAGCAGGTGGGCATGCTCAATGGTAGAGCATTTGACCGCAGGTTTTGCAGCAGTTAAACGTGTCTGCTAGCTCAGTCCTGGGTTCAGGTCCTGAACCACTTCTCGTTTGTGTGAACTGGATGCTGTATACCACCTCTCTACCTGTCACCTCATTCATTAAACATATAAACGGTGCCAATCTGTAAGAATTGAATAAAGATATATACACTCCTGTGGTGCACGTTTCTGAAATCTCAGCTGCTTGGGAAGCTGAGGCAGGATTGTAAGTTCAAGTCCAGCCTGGATGGCATAGCAAGACTTGAGTCTCAAAATGAAAACGTGGGCCTAGTGTAGTGCCTGGGGCAAATAACGAATGTCAGCTCCCATTTATTAGCTGCTTTGCAGCATTGCCTGTCTGAGCTCTGCCAGTGGAGATTATGTCTCCAAAGGGCTGAGGCAGGCCGAGGTGATGACTTGCCAGGGTGGGGAACTCCTGCTTCGTTTCTGTGTGGACGAAATCACACACACTGTATCTGACCACTGGGTTCCTTGGAAGCAAACCTCAGGTCTGGGGTGGGGGTGGCTTTCAGAGCTGGTAAATGCTGTGCTCACTTGGTGACAATCAAGAATTTACACTTTTTCTTTGACCTCATCCATCATAATGGCCACAGCTGCTAACATTTACTGTTTTCTATGCATCTTTGTTATGATTTGGATGTTGAATGTCCCCTGAAAACCTATCAAGTGACATTCTCAGGAAGTGGTGGAACCTTTGAATGTTGAGGCCCTTAAATCACCTGGAGTGCATCCAGTGGATCCAGGGTTGAGCTAATCCAAGGGTTTGTGGGATCACAGCCTTCTACTCTTCCCTTCATGACGAAATGCTTCCGCTCTGCCACCTGTCCCCACCATGATGTGGCTGAGAAAGGACCCTTTTACCCACACTACTGTTACCTGCCCATTTGCATGAAGGGGAATCGGACAGGAGCCTCTGTGAACTTGTGGTTTGAACCAGATGTCCCGTAGACTCTGGGTCTTCAATGCTGCATCCCCAGGGTGGGGTAGTTGGGGAGGTGAGCCTTGTCGGTAGGATGTGTGTTCTTGGGGGTGGGCTTTGGGGTGTTATAGCCAGCTCATTATCCTGCTGCTGTTTTCCACCTGTTGATAAGGAGATGTCCAGCCTCTGCTCATGCCATGCTTTCCCCTGCCATCATGAAGCTTCCCCTCAAGACTGAAGCCAAATAACACTTTTCTTGTTGTCAGCTGCTTCTGGTGGAGAAGGTAATTATAACAAAACCTTGTGTTTAGATGTTAACTATCAGGTATTTTGTTATGGCAATGGAAAGCTGACCCACAGTCAGTCTTCCCTTTGGTGTTGCTAATGCCTGATCTCATTCATTCTTCCCTGTGAACTAGAAACATGGACACGCCCAAGCCCACACACCTGTTAAGGCCCTTCCTTACTTGCTGCCCATATGCCCCTCACCTGAGCTTCATCCCTGGAGTCTCCCTGAGGGGTTGTTTAACACAGATCGCTGACCCCATCCCTAGGGTTTCTGACTCAGCAGGGCCTGAGAACTTGCATGTTTGTAAGTACAAACTCCTCTTTGCCATGTCTCCCCCTAAGCAGAGGCAAGTTGTATTTTAAGGCCTGTGTTACTAATTACTTTAAGGACCAGAAGGGAGATTATCTTTAAACCTGGGGGAGTTGCATCATCCTGTACTCCAGAGCCTGTCTGTTCCGTGATTCACTCTACACCCTTGTGACTCCTGTCTGCTTCTGTAATGGAGGATGTGGCCATCAGCACCCTCTCTAACCCTGAGCTAAAGGGTAGATGTCCTCTTCTCTACTTGGAAGCTCCTTTTTCTAATATACTTAGTAGAGGAGATGGAAAGCAAACCAGTGGTTACTCTTGAGCCTCAGGTAAATGGTTTGCATTCTGAGGGTCCATGTTGGATAGACACCACTGAGAGGAAGGATCCTTGGGGATAACAATCCCTTTCTTCACCAGCGCCAAGGGCCTGCACTGTGGCTGGCTCAGTGCCAGTTTCCAGAGCCTCAGAAGCCCATGAAGCTGAAGGAAAGGAGTTCCTGGCCCCAAGATTAGGACCACATTCCAGACATCCCAAGCGAGACTACTGAAAGGACACATTTCTTAAAGACACTGTTGTCCAAGCTCTACCATCACACAGTGATGGTAGGCACTTCACAGGAAATCTAGGGGGGGGGGGCTTGCATCCACTTCCAAGCATGGAAACCAGAGGTCAGAGGGTTGTAGAGCTTCGGTGCTCCATGCAGCGTTTCACCGGGAGCACCAGTTCCTTTCAGGAAAATGCAATGCAATGTCCTGCTGCAGGGAGGAGGGTGCTGGGAAGGCCAGTTCAGGCTGTTGCTATTTTGGTGTTTGATTGAGTCAGCTAAAAGTCCATACCAACAGTGCATCTGATCACATTCTCATTTTAAACATTTTTGGCCCCTGTAGATACTATTTCAGATTTGGACAGCTAGAAAAGCTATTAGCACTACTGTTCCAAGAATTTCAGTTACCTTTGCTCAAGCTCCTTTCATACACTATGGGCTCCCATCCCAGCCCTCATTGACTTTGAAAACATTTCTCTGAAGTTTCTAGTATTCTGGGTTTAAAGTATGAGGTTGAATTATTTTTAAAGCCTGGTTAGGGTCATATCTTGACCAAATCATTCTCGTTGCTGTTTGATGTAACATAATTGTCACTGCTATTGGGCAGAGGTCTCTAAAAGTTATTTGCCCGATGAAGTGCATGCTTAGAAAAATGGACTGTTAGATTTTTCATTGGATAACTACTCGCAGAGGTTACCTCGAGGGAATGAAGAGGTGAATTTTCTGCATTTCTGGAAGATATTATAAACAAGGGGGCATGTATTAATTTTGTGATGAGGCCAAAGAAATAAAGAAAACAACACGGGACTTAAAAATGCATTGCCTTATTTAAAAGTTGCACTTTCTGGCTTAAAAAGAGATCTGCAGGCTTCTAAGCTAACTCATCCAGCTGGATCCTGGTGGCAGCATTCATGGACAGTGAGCAGAGCAGTGAGAAGCATTATGTCATGCAGAGAAAGCCTGGGCTGCCTGGAGAGCCCACGTGGAGGCATTCACTCCCCTAGCTCAGGCTTCCTGTGCTCCTCCTGGAATCTGCACTGGCTCCCCAGGCTGTGGCTGCTTTGAAGAGCATTAGTGCGATCAATACACTGCAATAGAGATGCTAAGTATGGCAATGATTCCTCTGGAGTGGGCTGGAGCTAGCCCACCTAAGTTCATTACTCACTTCCGGCATCTCATTACTTATCTCCTAGAATCCCCATCTATAACGGTCCCAGGTTGACTTAATATGCCTGACTTCATCATAGGAAATGGAAGTTGTCGTTCCCAGCTCCTGTGCTGTCCATTGAAATGTGACTGCTAATGGCCGTTCAGAAATCTTTCGACAACTATCATATCTCAGAAACCACTAGGTATCCTTCTATAAAGAAGTGATGCCTGTAACTTCCTTCAGTTGCCTTCCTCTCTCATGACAATCAAGTTTGTGATCACATATGTTTAAGCGTTTTTGTAAACTGTCAAGTGTGCTGGTGATATAAAGCAAGGCTGTTTGTAGATGTACACGTATCCCAGTTACAGAAAGATTACCAAAGTGAAATATATTCCCATATACACATTATCACACCTAAGAACATATGTTCATGTTAACTATCAAAATCCATCATATCAACCATCTGTGTCACTAAATTCTTCCTATACTCATTTGTGTTTATATTATCATATCCTGATCTGATAGATGACGGACCAGAAACCTGAAAATGATTTAAAAGCAGCTTCTAGGCTAGTATGGTCGAGCTCACCTGTAATCCCAGCACTTGAGAGGTGGATGCAGGAGGCTTGGGAGTTCAAATTCATCTTCAGCTACATAGTGAATCCAAAGCCAGCCTGCACTTCATGAGACCCTGCCTGTGGTTGACTATTGTTAAGTTTTCATGAGTGGAACAGGTGGGCCTGAAGTCCAGCCGACGTTCTGCTCATTAAACCCTGTATTCTCATTCCAGTCTGCACCTGGGGAAGGTAACTCCTTGGCCAGTATTGGCTTTGGGAATATGATGACTTTGTATTCAAGTTTACAAGCCAATTCTACATATCCCAACTGTTGAGAGGATGTCTCATACCTCAAATGTTTTCGCTCTCTCTCTCTCTCTTTTACCCTTGAGAAAAATTACAGTGTCCATTGGAGTCTCAGAACCAAATGTCAAGTTGGAAGACCACTAAAAATTGTAGATTCAAAGTGCTTTGAGAATCCAGAGAATAAATCAGAAAAAATTTTACTTCTGGAGAGTCCTCAAAATATATAAATTATGGGGGAAACACCTATGTGACCTTTGGGCACATTTATATCAATTTGACTCACCTAGTATTCCTCTCTGCATTAGCACAGAAGCACACAAGGTTACTTCTCACTGGGCAAAGGACTCGCCTTGCATCACTTTTAGCCTCCTTTGGTTTGCTCTTGTTTTTTGTGTGATTCTTCAGCCTGATAGAATATTCTAGTCTGCAGTAAATTACATGCCATCTAGATGCCAGTGTTTTATTTAGGTCAACTGTGAAGGGCCCAATGCCCTTTTTTAAACATTCAAAGCATTTGATGGATTCATTGCTGAGTGCGCTATAAATAAATGCAACCTCAAATTCCAGACAGGGAAAATGATGAGCAAGGGGGCTACATGAGAGCCACCACTGAGAATGATAACTCTTTCAAGGAGACAGAAAGAGCCTACTACACTGGTTGTCTGGAAGTCAGGGTCAAGTTCCCAGCCCAGGCCTGCCAGTAACCAGGATCAGCCTGTCTCCATGTTTCTTGAAATGGACTCT
Organism: Zapus hudsonius; assembly: GCA_004024765.1. Lineage (NCBI taxonomy): Eukaryota > Metazoa > Chordata > Mammalia > Rodentia > Dipodidae > Zapus > Zapus hudsonius. The sequence goes on from PVHP010002292.1 coordinate 18,717, forward strand.
GTGTGCTTTCTTGTAAATTAAGGGAGATCACAAATGAGCACTCTTTCTAAGTGTGTTTCAAGGCATGCTGGTTCCCAAAACTGTTAGGTGGTACCTAGAATCTCTCTCTCTCTCTCTCTCTCTCTCTCTCTCTCTCTCTCTCTCTCTCTCTTCTCTCTCTCTCTCTCTCTCTCACAGACACATATACACACCACTGAGATTTATTGATCAAATCTAACAGCAAGAAGCAAAATCTAACAGGTTTCTTTGCTCAGGGCTTTGCAGAACCTTCCAGCAGTAATTCCGTAACGTACTTGTCCATAGCACCCTCTGTTTAGGGGCAGCTCGTGGGACCACCTTTGCTTATAAATAATTAAATAATGCACTGTTTTGGTCACTGAATTTTTTTCAAGTCCCCAAAGCTCCATGTCTGGCAAAATATGGCTCCTCCATTGAGAAGATGGAGAATCTCGCCACCTTCCCTCTTGCAGCTTGTGGCCACATCTAAACTTCAGGGATATCCCAATTGTGCAAATTGTTTGGGCCAAAAGGAAGTGGAAATAGTGGAGATGAGATCTCATGAAAGGGGTAGGAGCTTTCCTTCTTAACTTAAGACAAAATAATATCCCATTTCCCCACATTAAGTATTTAGTTCAGTTCACACCTTAAAATTCAAAGCCATTCTTCAGATTCCAAGAGAAAAGGGAAATCTTTTTGAAGGGGGATGACAGGCAAACCCATCTTGAACATCCTGCTTCAATCAATTAGGAAGAAGTGTGTCATTCCCAGAGTGCACTCTGAAGGGAGGAGCTCAGAAGCCAAAATGGACGTGCACAGTAGAAGTAAATTCACTAGTTCAAGCCCTGCCGTTTACTGACCCTGATTTGGCTGCCTTTCCCAGAGAGGCTTGACTATGGAAATGAGAGTGACCTTGGATCCTGTAGCTGCGAAGGTCGTCACCCAAGTTCTCTTCACTTAAGAGGCACCCCAGACCCTCCATGCCTTCTGCTTTGACAACATGTTCCACCTTATACACAGTCTGTCCTGAACCCTCCAGATGTTCTGTGTTGATGGGGTCAAGACATCCTGAAGGAATCCATGATGTGGTGTGTTACCAGTCATATCCTGCACAAAACAGTTGGGAGAATCACCACACCACCCACTGGCACTGGTGAAAGCAAACTGACCAGAGTCCACATCAGACCCAGACACTGTCACCTATAACCCAGCAACTCCACCCAATAGCGACCACATTTTTTGCACAGTACAACAGATCTAAGATGCCCGTTTCATTGGCTCTGCCCTCTGCTCTGAAGCTGTGTTTCTCTCTCTTTTTTCTGAGGTAGGGTCTGTCTCTAGCCCAAGCGGACCTGCAATTCACTATGCAGTCTCAGGGTGGTGTCTGTCTCTTTTTAAAAAGTAGTTTTATTTATTTGCAAGTAGAGAGAGAAAGGGAGAGAATGAGAGAGAGAGAGAGAGAGAGAGAGAGAGAGAGAGAGAGAGAGAGAGAGAGAGAGAGAGAGGGAATAGATGCTCCAGAGCCTCTTGTCACTGTAAAGGAACTCCAGGTGCATGAGCCACTTTGCGTATCTGGCTTCACGTGGGTATTAAGGAATCCAGCCAAAGCCTTCAGGCTTTGCAAGCAAACACTTTTAACTGCTGAGCCATCTCTCCAGCCCTTTTTTTCCTCCCACAGGTGTACTATGAGGTCTCCTACTCAGGTCTGCTTTCTCTGGCTGCCAAGCTTTCTAGCACAATCTTTGCCAGGGATGTTACTGGCCTTCGTGATGTCTTCGCTAGAATAAGGAAACATACCTCTCCTCATGTATATAATTTTATGCAATTGGAACCTTGCACACCTGCACAGGTGGCAACCCCAGGGTGGCAGGCAGCTACTCACCCACTCATGCCACCTGCTTTCCTCCTCACACACCCTTTGGAAGGCAGTTGAATGGTTGGCTCTCCTTGCTCATTATAATTCTTTCAGTGTTATATAGTTGTGTAAGGAGGCAACTTGTTAATAAAGATATTTCTTTTTTATATCTTTATTATCCATAATTAGATGCATTGTATGAGCAAATCTTATGATGGTACCACCATTTCCCTCCTCCCTGTCCCGAATCCACTGGGGATTGTCCTTGGTGGGCATACTGGATCAGTCCATGGGGTAGTAAGTAGGTTATGAATTGCACAAGAGGTAGCCAGTTTTTTCCCCCAGTAAAGATATTTCTTAAATTTGTAGTTTTCTAACCACTAACAAAGCTGGAATTTTAAATGAGATTATTAGACATTTGGATTACATTTTCTTTTCCTATTCAGAGTCTTTTGCCTTTTTAAAGCTAGAATCTCTCTTATTTATATGCAGAATTATAAGATTACCTTTCCAGAAAGCAATCTGGTAAAACGTGTTGAAGGCTTTGACATCCATCCCCTTAGGAGTCTGTGAATAAACAGTTAATGTCGTGTAAAGATTTGTGGCGAGGATGTCGCCATTGGGGCTGTTGGTCATTGCAAATGATTGGGAATGGCGAATGTGTGCAGTAATATAGCTTAGGCTAAATAAATCATAGGATTGCCTCACAATCCCAAATACGCAGCCATCGGCCTGCTGTGGTCAAGCTATATTTATTGAGCCCAAAGATGTACATTGTTCATTATTAAATGAATAGCAAGTTGAAATACATCTCAGTAAGGGTGAAATGATCCTGTCTTCCTTAGTCAGTGTGCTCACTTACTAACAAATGATATTGACACCTATCAAAAATAGTATGGAAGAAAATATATCAAGGCCTTATATTATCCCTGGGCTTGTTTCATATTTTCTGGTTAGTAGTGTTATAAATATGTAGTGCTTGCTTTTCTGTTGTTGTTTGGGTATAGTGATAAATCTATCTAATCTCAGAATTTGGGAAGCAGAGACAGGAGGAATGTGATTTTTTAAATAAAAAAAAAACCACTATTTTTATTTATTTATTTGCAAGGAGAGAGATGAAGAGAGAAAGAGAGAGAGAGAGAGAGAGAGAGAGAGAGAGAGAGAGAGAGAGAGAGAGAGAGAGAGAGAGAATGGGCATGCCAGGACCTCCAGCTGCTGCAAATAAACTCCAGATGCATGCATCATCTTATACATCTGGCTGTATGTGGGTACTGGGGAATCGAACTCCAGGTTGTTAGGCTTTGTAGGCCAGTGCCTTAACTGCTGAGCCATCTCTCCAGCCCAGGAATGTGATTTTCGAGGCCAGCATGGGCTACACATTAAGTTCCAGGCCTGCCTACCACACATAGTATATGCTATCTCCATATAACCAAACAAAAACAAAACATAACAAAACCCACTACCACACCAACAACAAAACAGGTCGCTTTAAAAAATCTTTATTTTCCAAAATTAGATACATTGTATGAGCAAATATTGTGTTGGTATTCCTATTTCCCTCCTCCCTGTCCCCAATCCACTGGGTATCCTACAGGTCACTTTTGAACTAAGAAAATCATTACTCTAAAAAAGGTGTTGGTGAGTGGAGAGAGCTAGAAGAATCCATTTTTATAATGGCATCAAAATGAGATAAACTAAGGTTTTTGACTCACAATAGATGTTGCAGTCAGCTTAATCTGTTGCTGCACAGAAAGACCCCAAACAAAAGCAGCTTGTGGAGGAATGGGTTTATTTGGCTTACAGACTCCAAGGGAGACTCCATCCTGGCAGGGAAAATGATGGCATGAGCAGAGGGGTGGACATCACCTCTGCCACAGCACTGCAAACAGCGGCAGGAAGGTGTGCCAAACTCTGGCAAGGGGGAGCTGGCTTATAACCCCCATAAGCCCGCCCCCAACAACACAGCTCCAGAGAGGTTGTAAAACCCAAACTACCATCAGCTGAGGATGGATCAATCAGGACACATTCATTTGTTTGTGGGGACACCTGGATCAAACCATGACAATAGAGATGTAAAAACATTGCAAGCTGCTTAGGTCTGTTCCTCTATGAGGTAAATCACAATATACTGATGAAGTCAATTTCAGACACAGTCGGCTCTGGACAGTGAGGTGTGCTCAGTCCAGCTGAAGTCTAGTCTTAACAGCTTTTGAAAATTTTAATTTGTGTTGTTTTACATGTGTTTGTGTGTGGTGTGTGTATACATGTTTGTATGTACATGTATGTGGGTGCACATGAGCATGTGTGTGTGTATGTGTGCATATGGAGGCTGGAAGTTGATATCAGCTGTATTTTCCTTAATCTCTCTCCATCTTATTTGAGATAGGGTCTTTCACGCATCTAGAACTCATCAATTAAGCTAGCCAGCAAGCCCCAGGGAGTCTCCTGTCTCTGCCTCCCCAACACTGGGATTAGAGTCATGCACACCATAGTTTAAGGGCACTAGGGATCGAACTCGGATCCTTGGGCTTTTACAATATGCACTTTCTCCACTGAGCCATCTCCCAGCCCCTAGTCCTATAGTTCTTAGGCTCCTTTTGCTTTTAGGGAACATTTGTATTTCTCTATCATGAGCCATAGTAAGTGGATTTAAAATTTAACTTTCAGGTGTAGTTTTGTTTCCTTTATTTCCAAGGTTTGGGTAAGAAGGAGATGTGAATATGCCCTGGGGTCCCCTTGAATATTAATATTGGCTGAGGGATGAGTGTTGGATTCCTTAGACAGATAGTTGGTACTTTGTCTTAAGAGCAGAAAAGGCAAATGATCTATTGCAAAATAATCTAGATTGTGCCAACCCCTGTGCTGCCTGCTTCTAATTTGCTGTTTTTTCCCAATCCATCAAGCCACAGTAAGGACTGCATTTCCTTTACTGGATATCTCAATCTTGCTTCCATATAATACTAAAAATGACTATTTCCCTTAAGGCAATTATTATCATGACCTTGCAAAAGCCACGTGTGCCAGCTGGATAGTCTCCAGATTTCTTTTTTAATGAAGGAAAGTCTTTTATTAAACTAAGAGCGTGACTGATGGGGGGAAGTAGGTTTTATGGGAAAATATTGAAATTTATTATAAAATTACATCCATCACCTGTGGTCCCAGCAGGAAGCCCAGGAAAACTCCTCAGCTGGGTTAACAGAATTCTGTCTAGTGAATGAACTCTTTACAGAAGTTTGACAGGGTTCTGCAACCCACTAAAAGTGGAGGCATTCAGGAACTCTTCATGGAAAGGAGTTGTTAGAAGGAGAACAGGTGGGGTGGGGCTGAATGGTGACATCCAATGATTTCCCAGAACCCCACAGGCACCTCTGCTCCCTGCTGAAGCTGTAGCCACAGAAGGATGTCATCACTCCCAGACCAGGAACAAAAAAGCAGGCAGGGAACAAGGGAAAATTGCTCTGTCACATGCCTACTGATGCCCCCTGCTCCCTCCCAATGGTCAACTCCTAGAAAAATCAGATGACAGTGACTCCATGAGAGCTTGTAGGAGCAGAGGAAGGCAGAGAGGATGACGAACAGAGAGCACAGATGGCTTTTCTCAGGGCCTCTTGCATGCTAAGTACATGCTCCACCACTGAGCCTAACCCACAGCCCTGGGCATAGGGCAGACTGCGGTTGTCTCCTCTTTCACAATGACTTCAAATACAATGTCATCAAGGTTCAGCTATATGTGGTGTGATGGTTTCATCCAGGTATCCCCACAAATGAATGCATTCTAAATGCTAGATCCCCAGATGATGGCAGTTTGGAGCTTGTTAGAGCTGTGTTGTTGGGGGCGGGCTTATGGGGATTATAGCCAGCTTCTCCTTGCCAGGTTTTGGCACACTGTCCTGCTACTGTATGCAGCACTGTGGCAGAGGTGATGTCCACCCTCTGTTCATGCCATCATGGAGCTTCCCCTTCCTTGAGTCTGTAAGTCAAAATAAACCCATTCCTCCACAAGCCGCTTTTGGTTGGGTTCTTTGTTATGGCAACAAGAAAGCTGACTACAACACATGGTTTTAATAATTTACAATTTTCAAGAGATACTGAAAAGAATGAATAAGCTCAGATGAATCCCAGAGAAACATACTGTTATAGTGTGTTTATGCCTCTCCAAAATCATGTTGAAGTTCAAACCTCCAATATTGGAGGCAGGGCCTATGGAAAGTGGATGGGGCCCTCACAAAGGGATTAGTGCCCTTGTCAGAAAAGACACCAGAGAACTCTCACTCCCTTCACCATCTGAAGACACACACATGGGAAAGTGACATTTTTAAGCCAGGAAGTGAGTGGTCCCTCTTATGGGTCATGATAGTAAGCTACATGCTGTTTCTCCAATCTCAGAGTTCCAGCCTCCTAGGTCATGGCAAGTAAATTTTTGTTGAATAAGCCAGTCTCCGATATTTTGTTCTGGCAGCCTGAGCTGATTAAGACACAAAGCTAAAACCAAACATGCTGGCATATTCTAAAAGTTAACTTAAGGTGCTTTGCTGAATAAAAAAAAATGAGCTTATTTGAGGGGCAGGTCCTGGGAACCCAGAGCAGAAGAGCTGAATCACTGAGTATCTGACCACATCCAGAGTGGATCTCACTTCCCCCACCATGCTGGTTCCCTTAGAGCTGGCTGTTTCCTCAGTCTGACTTTATTTAATTGACAAATAAAAATTATCTATACTTATGATGAGCAAAGTGACGTTTTGGAATATTGATGCACCATGGAATGGCTAAGTTGAGCTACTTAAATACCTTACATACCTGTTTCTCCATGATGAGAATCCTTAAAACTTACTGTCCTTGCAAACTAAGAATGCAATATATTATATTGGTATCACCAGACACCACTATGATATGCCATCATTCTCTTTATACTGATTTCTCTTTGCTTAAATTTAAATGAAATTTTCTCTCCTTTGATCAACATCTCCCCAAGCCTTTCTCCCTGTTCCATGTCCTTGGCAAGCATTCTACTTCATTTTTTTAAAACTTTTATATAAGTGAGGTCATTTGGTATTTGTCTTTCTGTGCCTGGATGATTTCATATAATGTCCTCCAAGTTCATCCACATTGATGGAACTGGCAGGATTGAACTAGCTGAATGACATCCTGTTGTGCACACAGACCACCTTTTCTTTATCTGTGCCTCCATTGTATATGGGCTGCTCCACAGAGTGCCACAGTGAACCTGGGCGTTCAGATGCTTTCAACAGTATTTAATTTCCTTTAGATACACACCCAGTAGTGGGTTTGCTGGGTCATATGGCAGTTCTAATTTTAATTATTTGAGGAGCTTTTATGTTTTCCACAATGACTGTCCTAGGATGACCTGGGACAAATGTGTTTCAGGGTTAGAATCTCAGCTAAAGATCAGCTGTGACTTAGATATTTGAGAAGACAGTCCAGGTTGTTGGGGCCAGATGAAATTGTTCCCTTCATGGGTGGACCCTATCTGTAACCCTACAAAAGTTTAGAATTAGATATGAAGAGACTGGCTCCACCAATAATAATATTCATGCTTTTATATAAAGTTCAAGAAGACATTTGAAATTATTGAGATAACTTGAGTGTACTTGTGTTTTAGGGGTTTATAATAAGAGAATTAGACATGTTAGAACAAAGACAGCCCCGCCATGTTAGTCCACTTAGAATGTGCGATTAAGTGATTGATTTTTAGATGCAATTTTAAATTAAGTTTAAATTTTGATTAAATTTCTAACCAGTATTGGAATGTTTAAGTGAACCGGAGTTGCCAGTATTATTTATAGATTTAATTTATTAGATTCATTACTGCTGCTTAAGCATTTGGAACAGTTTTGATGCTTAGGATAAGCACTTAAAGTAGTTCAAAGGAAAATGGGATGTATTAAATTTATAACTTCAGCTTAACATATTAGAGGAAATTTTAATTAACCACAATGTAAATGGGAATGATTGTTTAAGGGAGTTTCGTCTGTTCAACTTGATACAATCAGTCACTGATGAAAGAAAATCTAAAATTAATTATTCTTGTTTTACTGTACAAGTAAGCTAAGAATTATAATTTAAGCTCAAAGAGGCCCTGGGCTGGGGCTGAGGCTCAGAATTAGAATGCTTGCTTAGCATATATAAAACTGTTTAATTTCCGACACTGAAAAATATAAAAAAAAAATAAATTTTGGGTCTGGTGGTATAGCTCAGTTGTTAGAGAGTTTGCCAAGCACACATAAAGTTTTGGGTTCAATCCACAGCACCACATAAACCAGACATAATACTCATGCCTGTAAGTCTAGGACTTGGGGTAGAAGCAGGGAGATCATAATTCAAGGTCACCCTCAGATACATAGTGAGTTTGAGCTAACTTGGGATACATGAGACCATGTCTCAAAAAAAATTTAATGTACTTTCTCCTTTCTAGTTTCCTTCAGCCTGTCCCCAAGAGGCTTAGGGACTCAAGTACTTATTGAGATTAGTTGGGGGGGAACTTCCCATGTTGTCTGGGGACAAGCTATGATAGATTCCACAGCCCATCTAAGAGGGCCAAGGATGGATATAACTTACAGGGTCAAAAGGAGACTACACGTGACCCAACCTGAAATCCATCTCCCAGCCATGCCCACCTCACTCTTCCCCAGGAGAACCTGTTCCCAAAGGGCTAGCTGCTGCTGTTTATTCTGCATTATGTGGACACCATGACCACTTCATGTCACCTTCACATAGAGGCTGGCCTCAAGGAACTATGACTGTTCTAAAGACAATGGGCATTACATTACAACATTAATAATGCATACATCTGGAGGCTGACAGGATGTCAGAGCAGATGCACGGATCTGACCGGTGCTGACTGGACACGTATGTGCCAAGGGGTTAAGGAAGAGTCGACGTGCTGAGAATGATACTGGATGCCCTCAGTTTCCCACTGGAGTCCTCAGCTACATGTACTCTAGACTCCCAAATCCCAAACCACATGTTCAAAGAGACCCACAAGATATAGGAGACAAGCAGTGTCTGGCTGTGACAGAGACCCAAGAAGAACTTGCCAGCATACACGAATGTACAGGGCATACACCTGCTCTCCACATTGCTGGTGATGAAACAACAGCCCTAAATCCCCAACTCCCCAATGCCCTCTGGCTGAGGACACTGATTTTAGCTATGCTGAGCAAAAGGAACACTACACTAAGTAGATTCACCTATCCAGGTCAGGGATGGAGAAAAAGATGCTTTCCTGTAAGGATGCCACAATAGATTCCACCGCAGTAGTGGAAACTAACTAGGAATGAACTAATATATGAATGGACACTTTCCAGACACTTGCCTAATTTGTGTAACTCAACTCCTTTAGAAGCATCTCCCTCCTGTAATTGACATGAAACTTACATATAATTGTTTCAAAGGCAATCAAAGGATTTCCAATCATTTGCTTAACTTGTTAAAAACACACTTGAAAATAAATGAACATTCTATCAGTAAGGGCATTTTTTCTAACTTGACCTTTAGCTACTATAACTCATGAGTTCTTTCAAGATTTCTTATTAAGATGAAATGGGAAGAGATTTGAAACCGAGGAAATGATAGTATCAAAAACACAGGGCTGGAGAGATGGCTCATTGGTTAAAGCACTTGCTTGCAAAGCCTAATGTCCTGGGTTTGATCCCCCAGTTCCCATGTAAAGCCAGATGCACAAAGTGGTGCATGCATCTGGAGTTCATTTTCAGCGGCAAAAGGCTCAGATGGGCCCATTCTCTCCTTCCTCCTCTCTCTTTTTCTCCTTTTTGTTTGCAAATAAATAAATATATTTTAAAAAAGACTCAGATATGCTTGGGTTTCTTCTCTCCGAGTTAGAAAGAAGAGCCTACCATAACAGTGCACACAGAGTGAGAACAATGTGTCTGTGTGATCCTAGAATTTGGCCCCATCCCAGTGACCCAGGAGACACTAAGCAGAGGTGTAACACTCTTCACTGGCAGCTCGGGGAGTGGTCCAGGTGTGAGGTCATGGGCTCCTGCTAGGTGGAAGGAGCAGCTGTGGATATGGCGGCCTGTGCCATTATCTCAGTTTCCCTCATTTAGAGCCTTCCTTCCTGTCTTGCAAGAAGCTAGAAAGCTACAAGTCACACTTCCAGACTCTTGTGCAGCCAGCGTTCTGGGAGTGAATACAGTTGTGTGCGTTTTATATGTTTTCCTGGATGTGAACTCCACCTTTCTCCCATTTAATTGTTACCAAGAGAGGTCGTGGAGGAGCTGGTTCGTTCCACAGTGGAGGAGCTGGTATGTGGAAGTCAGAGGAGCACTTTGCCGTGCTTCTCCTCTCTTTACATTTTTGAGACTGGGTCTGTTTTGCCTCTGCTGCTTATAAGCTTGTGGATCCTCCTGGCTCTGCCTCCTGTTGCCATGGGCTCATTGGCATTACAGGCATGTGATTTACATGGGTGCTGAGGAGGATGGAACTCCGGTTGACAGGCTTGCAGGCAAGCTCCAATTAATCACTGGACCTCCTCTCCTACCCCACTGTTGTAATCAGCCATAGCCGCTGGGATGATCCTCCAAACCAGGTGCAGTTATGGGAGGAGGGGATTTATTTTTTACTTCCAGGGGAAATTCCATTATGTTGAAAGAGGTTGGCCCCCTTTCACAGGTCCAAACAGAAAGAGGGAGGGAAGGAGAGATAGAAGGAGGGAGGGAGAGAGAGAGAGAACCATCACCAACATCACACACACCAGCAAGCAGGCAGGAGGAAGCAAGGGAGAGATTTCCTTTTCTTTCACATAGCCTTAGAATGGGGTTTTGCAATGGTTTCCCAGACTTGTTGACTTCCTGAGTCTCTGGAATTTCTTTCCTGCACTGCTTTCCCAGGAAGGGATGTTTCTTTCTAGCTAACATGACTTCCTGAATCCCCTGAGCCTCCTTTCTCTCTTCACTTCAGAGGAAATGTGCTACACAGCCCTGAAGATACTATGAATTGCTAACAGGTCAAGTTGACAACAAAACTTAACCATCACACCCACCGTTGTTTGGTTCATGATTGTGGAAGACAATGTTCAAGAGCATGGCACAGGTGAGTGCTTCCTGCTACTCCAACCCATGGCAGAAAGCAGAAACGAGGAGGGCATGAGACAAAGCTTCACTTTATAGAAACCTGCTCTTGAGAGAAGCATTAATCCCTCCTTATGATCTCATCATTTCATAAAGGCCCCATTCCCCAACCCCACTTCAATGACAAATTTCAGTGAGTTTCAGGGGAGAAAAACAATATTCAAGTCATACCAATAATTGCTATTTTCCTTGCTGTTACTGTACATCTTGTCTTGTGTTTGAACTTGAGGTAAATGAAATAATGCAGGATTTATTTTTGTGTCTATTTGGGATATTTTCACTCAACATTTTTGATTCACCCATGTTGTACAATTACCAATAGTTGGTTCATTTTAATTTCTGTATACCATTCCATTATGTGACTGTTCTAGAATTTTTATACTATTGATTGATTTTTTAAAAAAATATTTTCAATTTGGGGTCATTATGAAGGTGCTACAATGAGTATTCTTATATATGTCTTTTGGTACATTTCTGCTGGGTTTGAATAAAGGCATATAATTTCTGGGCAATAGGATATGGGCATAACAGATTCTTCCAAACAAGTTTTTAAAATTTTCATATATGTATACAATTTCCCTACTTACCCTCTCTCTTCCCCTTCTCCCTCCCACTAAAATTCTTCTTCCCATTAGACCCCCACCCTACTTTCATGCCTTGTTTATATTATATTATTTTGTTTTTGAACCACTGATTTAAGTTAGGGTCACTTGCATAGTCATGGGTGGGGTGTTATTTACTGTAAAATGGGCAATCCTTCAGTGGCTACACCCCTAGAGAACATGTCTACCCTTATTCCAGCAACCACCAATTTCCATGATTTATTCTGAGAGGTGTGGGGTCATTTGTTAAAAGTACTCACAGTGCAAGGACCTGCATTTGGATCCCTAGAGCTTATGTGAATGCCAGGTGAGCATGGTGCCCCCTGTAATCTCAGGAGATGGAGACAGGGGATCCCTGGAGCAAACTGGCTCACTAGACTAGACACGTTGGCAAGCCAGGGTTCAAATGAGAGAAGGTAGAGAGCAACTGAAGAAGATGCCAGATGTCAACCTCATGAACATGCTGTCAAGTGCCTGTGCACTCATACACATGTGAACACACACCTCACTCATGCATTCACATGCCAAAATTGCAAAAGAAAAATTACATGAGAGCAAAGAATATCTTAATAGAAAAATGATTGCAAGAATTACATTGACAAATGGTAAGACTTATTATAATGAAATCAAATAACTCTAGTATTGATGAATGGAAAATAAAATTGATCACTCTACTATAACATGGAGATCAGATGAGTGGGTGGTCTTTTCAATAAATGGCAGTAGATTCATATAGGGGAAAAGTAAACTTTTATCTCCTACTTCACAACCAAATCAATTCCAGGTGGGTCATGTATCTCAGGGGGAGAGAAAACGACACAGTGTCCAGAAGAAATGGGACAAGATCATCATCACCTTGGGGTCGACAAAGTGCTCCTAAACAGAATGCAAAGAGTGGCAAATATAAAGGAGAAAGTGAAAAATTGGGTATGTATTAATATTAATAACTTCTGCTTCTCGGGCTGGAGAGATTGCTCAGTGGTTAAGGCACTTGCCTCTAGTGCCTAAGGCCCTGGGTTCAATTCTCCAGTACCCACATAAGCCAGACCCACAAGGTGATGGCCCTGGTGCTCTCTCTCTCTCTCTCTCTCTCTCTCTCTCTGCTTGAAAAATGAATAAATAAAATATTTAAAAAATAACTTCTATTTTTCAAAAGACCTCAATAAGATCATGAACAGGTGAGTGACAAACTGTGAGAACAAGATAAAGAATGTGTGTGTCTCTGTTCCCTATAATTGGGAGGAAAAACATCCACTTGAAAATAGACTCAAGGCTTGAAGAGACTCTTGACAAAAGTATGTCTCCAAAGGGACTATAATCACAATTGAACACGAACATGGTATTTCATTCATTCATTTAGGTCTTTAGGTCTTTTAAAACTCTTTAGAGTGTTTAAAGGCTTTACACATCTAATTTATTCCTATAAATTTGATGGCATCTTTTGCCTTTGTTGTATGTGGTATTATGTTCTGAATTTCACTCTCGAATTGTTTTCCCCTCTCAAATATAGAAATGTCATGACAATCTCAGGGTTGTCTTGCTGTTTGAGGGTATTTGCGTTTCTTTCCCATTGAACTTTGGTTTTCAGCAGTTTATAATGGAAAGCCCACATGGGGTTTATGTTTCTATTTGTCTTACCCAGAGGTCTTGGAATGTCTTGAATCGATGGCTTGATGCCTTTTGTCCATTTTGGGGCATAGTTTCTGCCCTAGTCTCTGCCCTTGCCTGAATTTAGATCACAGGTGTATTGGACTTTCCACGGTGTCCCATATCACTCTTTCATTCTTTTCTATATTTGTTATTGTTTGCTTGTTGTGTTCCAATATGGATTTTTTTATAAGGTAGGGTTTCACTCTAACCTAGGCTGTCCTGGATCTTGTGCCCCAGACTCCTGAGTGCTAGGATGATAGGTGTGGTACACCACACCTGTGTTTAATTTGGATTGTTTTTGAACTGACTTATCTTCCAGTTAGCTAATTTTATTTTTTAAATAGAAGGAATTAAACAATATATTTTTATTAATTTATTTGAGAGAGAGAAAGACAGAGAGAGAGTGAGAGAGAGAGAGCAGGCATGCCACTGCAAATGAACTCCAGATGCATGCACCACTTTGTGGGGCTGGCTTTACCTGGGTACTAGAGAATCAAACCCAGGCCAACAGGCTTTGCAAGCAATTTACTTTAAAAACTGAGCCATCTCCCCTGCTCCAGGGTGCTAATTTTATCCTTTGCTTTCAATTCAGTCAAAATCGTGAGCTCTCAGTTCAATTATTGTGTGTTTTTTTCCATTCCTCATTTGGGAACTAAACTGAGGCAAAACGGACCAATTGTTAAAGTATCATTGTTAAACATTAAAGTATACCTGGTCTCTTCTCTCAACTCCATGAACTGGAAAATTCCAGAACAGATAGGAGGTGGTTCACTCCAACATAGAATAAGGAAATGAAAGTAAATAATAACCTGGCAACCGTGCTAATAACCTGACTACACAATGACCAGGTAGTCAGTGGTTTGAAAAGACTTTTGAAATTGTTTTTTTCCCAACCCTCAGCCCTGCCTTGTCAGCCCTCCCACCCCTGGCTTTGCCTTGGTAAAGAATATGTAAGGAAACCACAAATCAGCTGGAGGCCACAGTCCTTTGAGAGCTCTCTGGGCTGTGGACCAACCCCAGGTTCAAGAATCAATCTCCTCTCTTCCACTCATACTGGCATTAGAGACCCTCCCACTTCACCACCTTTGGCTGAGAGCTTCAGGTTTTGTGAGGATGACTTTATCTCAATTAAAGTCTGAGTGCTTTCCAGGAATACTCTGTCCTGGAGGGGCTTGAACTCACCACCAGGAGATACTAAATCTTTCATGAACGAGTTGATGGCTGGTTTATTTCTTATCTTTTAGCCCCTATATGCTCAGCTTAGAATTGAACAAGTCATGGAGGTAAATGAGGGACTCACTTCTCTAGCACACAGGCTCCTCAGATACTTTCAGTCTGTTAGCCATAAAATCTATCTTTCATCTGCAAACCCAGCGAGACACTTGCAACCATATCATCTTATTATTTATTTGGCCTCTAAGCCACAGAAAATTCCCTGCGGGAAAATAACAGTGGTAGTTATCTGGCCCACCTCAATGCATTTTGTCTCTCTGGGATTTTGACCCCTAATATTAAGATGGACTCTTTGATTATTATCTATTGTTTTTATCACTTTACTGGTGTGTGTGTGTGTGTGTGTGTGTGTGTGTGTGTGTGTGCGCGCGTAATCTTTCATTTATGGTTGTGTTTGCAGCAGAATGCTGTCTTACAGGCATTGCATGGCCAGTGCTCTCTTGAAATTAGAGCAACCTGAATGAGCCTGTCACAAGATGGTGTCCACTAACATCCTGTCACAGAAGTGGGGAGAGCACACAAGAGTACAGAGCAACACTCCTTCCTGGGGACAAGTAAGGGATAGCAATAGCTTAGGGGATGGGGCTTTTTGTAGTGAAGCTCTCTATAAGTTGCCCAGGCTCCTACAAGTAACCCCTCACCAACACTCCTATAAGCTGCCCCTCCCTCATGCTTCTGTAAGGAACATCTCATCCATGATCATGTAAGTAACCCCTCACCCATGCTCCTGAAGGTAACCCACCATCCATGTTCCTGCAAATAACCCCTCACTCACGTTCTTATGAGCAGCCCCAAGGAAGTTCATTATCTCACCAAGCTAGACTTGAGTAGATCTTTGGTTAGCCTCTCTATCTGGGGGAATGAAAATATAAATGTCATGTAACATGTTTGTGGCAGAGTTCTGTGATCCAACTGGCTCCCTTGAAGTTCCCATCCTTCATCCTGAAAGACAAATAGTATATTATCAGAAATCTGCATCATGCAAAGAGAATATTCTTTTTCTGCTGGACAAGTATGCAAGACTTCTGGGGACGCTTGGATGTTTTCTCAGCTTTATTTGACCTTTGTCCTACAGTTTGGTCACACATTCTATAACTTTCCATCAGTCCCTGGGGATCCTACGTTCCTCACACTGGTCTCTGAGGAACACAACAGTTTTTCTTGGCTGCTTGACAGTTGGGAGTGTGGCTAATGGTAGCATTCGAAGACTCTTCGGAGTGGGCAGAGGTTAACCTCCTCAAACCCACTGGGATAAAATATGGGCTCATGTCATCGAAACCCAAGCAACTCAAATAGTCCCTTCTTTTAAGATCTGGCTGTTGCTATGTCCAAGGAAATGGTTTCCATAGGAAACACTAATAAAAATAGCATTATTTTTAAACTGGAGAGGAATGGCACTTAGGTATCCATATTTTAACTTTAAAATAGCAGAGGAAATGTTTGGATATTCGGCTATTCTGGAACTTCAGCATCCCTCGATGCATTCCTTCTCTTGTGACCAAATGAAGAGACGGCTCCTCATGTCCTCTGTGCTCTTGAAAGAGGAAAGAAGCATCTCCAACCCTTTCTGAGTCAGAAATGTGAATTTTGGACTCTGCAAGCAGATGCTTCCATTATCTGTCTATTGACAGAAGTTCTGTTTAGCAGATTGAATTAACCAAAAATCATGGGCTTTGGTTCTCATAAGGAATTATTTGGCTTTGAGAAGAACAAATGAGTCTTTGTGATATGATTTTTTTTCTTCAGTATCTTTGAGTTGTGTTCTGGAAATTCCACTCCTGTTCACAAATTTTTTCCCCACGCTCAACCATTCCTTTTTCATTATGATATCATTTAAGTTATAGAAACATAGGCATTGGATTCTGGGCAATGTTAAAAAATGTTTCCTGGACTGGAGGGGTTGCTCAGTGGTTAAAGGCACTTGCTTGCAAAGCCTGATAGCCCAGGTTTTGGTTCCCCAGTACCAGCATAAATCCAGATGTACAAAGTGGCACATGCACCTGAAATTCATTTGCAGTGGCAAGAGGCCCTGGCACACCCATTCTTATTCTCTCTCTCCCTGCTTAAAAATAAGTAAATACAAAGTATTTTTTTTAAATATTTTATTTATTAATTTTCAAGCACAGAGAGAGAGAGAGAGGGAGAGGGGGAGAGAGAGAGAGGGAGGATCTGGCTTATGTGGGTCCTGGGGAATTGAACCCACGGCCTTAGGCACTGGAGGCAAGTGCCTTAACCGCTGAGCCATCTCTCCAGCCCACAAAGTATTTTTAAAGTGTCCAGTGTATATTTGTTTCTTTGTGCTTTGAGACAGAGTTTGACTATAGCTCCTCAGTCATAAGAGTGCTGAAATTATAATTGTGAGTCACCATGCCTGGCTTTAGTATTTAAAATTTTCCTATTTTCTAGTGGCTTTCTGCTTCAGGAGGAGCACCAGAGGCCATGAAAGACACACTTGGAGGAGGGAAGTCACATGGGGATGCCAGGTGCTGTGAGAATGCCTGGGCAAGTGAGCTTACCCATCAGTGTTCAGGTGAGGGGAGAGGCTATACCAGCTGCTCACAGGTCTCGAACTGTCCACTCAGGCTCTGGTCCTCCACTTTAGGAGACAACACATTTTTCAAATTTTATGTAATTGATCACAGGTGAAGCTAAGTACTGCAGTGTGGAACAAAGCTGTGCTCAGAAGTGTCCAAGTTGAATTCCACACATGTTTCTCCAAGCATCTGCCTACACAGCTATCTGTCCAAGGGAGGAGGGGCTTTTGTCTTCCAATGTGTTCGCTATAACCAAATTGTCCTTGTCAAAGCCTGATTTGTCATCTGAGCATGCCCAGTTATGTCTGCTATTATTAAGGAATTTCAACATTCCGAAGCAAATAAAAGATTATACCATGGGAATAAAAAGGATGGGGGAGAAAGGCTAGTGATTTTTTGCTATTTAGGGAAAGTTTGAAAAGACTGTTGAAGAATAATGCAAAAAAAAGGAGAATGTAAAATATAGATGTTTTGATCTTATGGTTAAAAAAAAAAACAACCCTCCTGTCTTTCAAAGTGAAAATTTGGAGATATCCCTGTTAGAAGTCTTGTGGTTGCCCTGGACAGGTGTGAACATTGGCCATTCTCCAGCATCCATATGTTGCCCTTAGGTGGTGGTAATGCCACATGTATTTGTAATTCGTCTTGCCAGTGTGCATCTGCTTCACGGGCAGGTGCAGTATATGAGGTCACTTGGTGCCCTCTGCAGTACCCAGGAAATTACCTTAAAAGAAGTAGTTTGAGTGATCTCCAGCTAAAGCCGTGACTCTGCAAGCCTCGGCTTCCATACTTATGAAAAGAAGATTTTTGTTGCTCAGCTCTTTGGCTAAGGTCAAGTTTATAAAAGAGTAGTACTGGTGTCTACTTAATTAGAATTGTGTGAAGATTCAACAAAACAACTCAAATAAGTGTACATGTGCGTGTGCATGTGTGTGTGTGCTGTGCCAGGGCTACCTGGCTAAGAGAAAGGAAGACCAGGCATTAATTGCCCATCTTTTTAACCCCCTCCACTCCTGCCTTTCTGTTTTGTTTTTATTTTGCCCTTATCCTAAGGAAGACTGGCTAGGTGGTTCATAAACTAGACAAAGCACGTTTCCCGTGGTCAAATGAGTTACTTTCTTGTCACATTAGGAAACCTTTCCAATAGCAGATTGTGCTGGTTGCTGTCATCACCTTTGCTGTTCTGGATGAGCTGCTAAGTGAGTCCATGGTCGGGGCCCTGGACTCACCCTTCCCATTAAGCAAAGACTCCTGACAGCTCTGGCTAGGATGGGGCCAACAACATCTTCAGTACTGTGCAGAACAGAGCAGCTGGGTACCCGTTGCTAAGGCACTCCTCCCGGGGTTTCTAGGGTAACCGTCATCTCCGCATCCTCGGGTTTGTATGCTATTCCTAGCATCATGATGACAATCTGCTTCTATACCTGAAGGTCTCTTAATTCTCTCCACTATCCTTTTTTCCCAGGAACCCTTTCCACCTTCCTGGCCCTCCAAATGCTCTGTCTCAGAGGACAGTATGACCTCCTGGCTTCCACATACCATGTTCCCCTGTCAGGCTCCCCTGCAGCTCTTGGCCATGGCGCTGAGCAGGAGTTAACACCCTGATCCCTTTAAAACCTTGCCCTTTTACTGGTGTCTTTGAAATTATGCTCTGCCTTTTTCTTCTCTCTGACGAATCTGTCTTTGTCACGTTTGATGGCTTTTATCTTCTGTCCCTTAAATATCAGCATTCCCCAAGGCTCTGCCCTGAGCCACATTCTTTTCTTGCTCTAGATATTTATCCCCACCTGAGTTCTTCCTTTCACATGGTTGTTAAAATAATGGGCTAAATGCAGGTAAGTTAAATAAAAAGAAACTTAACACACACAATGCCGGACATACACATTGGCCCCCTTCTATCTATATTTGTATATGCAATTATACAGTTTTATAAAAGTTGTATTGTTCTATATACATGTGGCGGTCTGAATTTTAAAAAATATTTTATTTGTTCATTTTCAAGCAGAGAGATACAGAGAGTGAGTGAGTGAAAGAGAGAGAGAGAAAGAAAGAGAGAAAGAGAGAGTGCACTAGGGCCACCACCTTGCGGGTCTGGCTTATGTGGGTCCTGGGGAATTGAACCTGGGGCCTTAGGCACTGGAGGCAAGTGCCTTAACCGCTGAGCCATCTCTCCAGCCCTGAATTTTTTTTTTGAGGTAGAGTCTCATTCTAGTCCAGGCTTGCCTGAAACTCACCCTTTAGTCCCAGAATGTCTTCTAATTTACAGCAATCCTTCTACCTCGGCCTTCTGAGTGTTGGGATTAAAGGCATGTGCCACTACGCCCAGCATCCTGGTTTTTATTTGGTGTTTTTGTGTGGTGTGTGTGCACAGGTACAGGTATGTGTGGAGGCCAGAGGTTAATGCTAGGTGTCTTCCTCAATCCTTCTCCACTTTATTCCTTCTGTCTCTGCCTCCTCAGTGCTAGAAGCATATGTTTCCAATGCCTGACATTTAAGTGGGTGCTGGGGATTAAATTTGTGTGGCAAACACTTTGCTAACTGAGCCATCTCCCCAGCTCTGAGTTCTCAGAATTCAATAGTATGGTTTGAATATTGTGTAAGTCAACCTTTCATTGCTGTGACAAAATGCCTAACATAATCAACTTAGAAGGAGGATAGCTTTATCTTGACTCCTGGTCCCATAAATTTTGGTCCATGTTGGTTTAGCTCCACTTCTGGGGGCCTAAAGTGAGGCTGAAGCATCCCAGTGGAGGCTTGTGGTGGGGGCCTCATGTGGACCACTCGTGGGGGCCTCATGTGGACCACTCGTGGAGCCTAGAAGCAGAGAGGCATGCAGGACAGGGACGTGCCCTCAGACACCACTTCCTCCAGCCAGGCTCCACCTCCAAAATTCTCTATCATCTTCCAATAATGGCTAATCCACCCTCTGTCAGTGGATTAATCTATTTATTAGGCCCTTGAGATCCAATCACTGTTGGGGGTCAGCCGCCTGCAGGCTCCATGGGGAGAGGTGAGGTGGACAGTCGGACAGACACACACAACCGGGAGAAATGTCATGCAAATCTCACTTTACTTGAGTACCCAAAGCCCTTTTATAACCCAAGGCTGCATTGTCCTGCCTATTCCTCTTAAGCAATAGGATTCAAACTTTTTGGCAGGAGCCAATCAGCAAAGTACAGCAGAGCAAAGTACGCCTCCCTAGGGCACATTGTTTTATAGCCAATCAGCAGGGTAGTTGGTGACATCACCAATAAAGTGAAACCTAACAAGCAGGAACAAAGCATACCAGTTATACTGAACTCAGGAAGCAGGAACGAAGCATATTCTAAAACTTAGGTTAAGGTTGCTCAGTCAGGCTGGGGCCTAACACAATCACCTCTTAATGACTGAATCTACCAGCTAGGGATTAAGCTTTGAACAGGGGAGGTCATGTCATATCCAAACTATAACAAATATACTTAGAGGTCAATACAGTATTTATTTATTTATTTACCATCACTTAAATACACCGAATCATATTTATTTGATAGGACCAACATAACAAAGCAAAGTTTCAGGGATGGGGTGATTTAAACAAGAGACATTTCTTTTCTCACAAATATAAAGAAGTCTGAAATCAAAGTGTCAAGGGGGTCAATTTTTCTTAGATCTCTCCTTGGCTTGTAGGTTGTCTTCTTCTTCCCCTGTCTCTATGTGGGCTTCCCTCTGAGTGCATCAGAGTGAATGAATAAGGGCCCACTTTCTTTAATAAAGGCCCCATGTTTAAGTACAGTCACATTGTGAAGTCCTAAGAGTAGAATTTCAACACATACATTTGGTAGTGCTGAGACAAAATTCAGCCCGCAACACGTATTGTATGTGTATGTGTCTACACGTGTGTGTGGAGACCAGAGGACAACCTTGGATGTCATTCTTAAGGAGCCATCCATCCTTATTTTTTGAGGCAATGTCTTGAGGGCTTGTAACTCACCTGATTAGTCTATACTAACTGGCCAGTGAGCCCTAGGCATCTACCTGTCTCTATTTCCCCAGCCCTGGAGTTACAAGTATATACAACATATCTGGCAGTTTAAAAAAATATTTTATTTATTCATTTTCAAGCAGAAAGATACAGAGAGAGAGAAAGACAGAGAGAGAGAGAAAGAGAGAGAGTACCTGGGCCACCACCTTGTGGGTCTGGCATATGTGGGTCCTGGGGAATTGAATCCGGGGCCTTAGGCACTGGAGGCAAGTGCCTTAACCACTGAGCCATCTCTCCAGCCCTATCTGGCAGTTTTATATGAGCTCCAGGCATCAAACTCAAGTCCACAAACACTTTCCTGACTGAGCTGTCTCCCCTGCCTAACATTTTTTTAAAGTGATTCTTAATCATGGTTGTTTAAATGATTTTTTCCAAATGTTTAAACAATATCATGGTAGTTGCCTTCCATCCTCTCTCTGTCTTGGTATTTTCTTTTTATCCCCTTGTTAGATGATGAGTATGAGTTCAATAAAGGCCTGGACCAAATGCCAACTCCCCTGTGAAACTTCTCACAATCATTCTTTCATCCGTGACCCATTATGTACTCCATCATTGTGGTAATTCCTGTGCTCTGCCCTGAGGTACACGTTTTTTTTTTTGGCTTGAGTGTATGTGTAGGTGTGTAAGGTGATATATATATATATATATATATATATATATATATATATATATATATATATATATATATATATATATGTGTGGAGTATGCAGGTGTATGTGCTCACCTGCTGTGAGGGACACTCATCTCCCGTGACCTGAGCAGAAGGTATCTGGCTCCATCACTTGTCCATCCATTCTTACTTGAATTGGAGTTTCTTACTAATAGTGGAGCTTGCTGGTTTTCATGAGCCTGGGTGAGTCTCTGGCCTCTGTTCCCTTTTGTAGGACTGGAGTTACAGGCACATGTGGTCCTATGTTGCTAGAAACTTCCCTTGAGGAGATGAGAACACACATCTATTCATCCCAAGAGGAGCTCAGACAACAGAACAAAGTACAGTTGCACCAATACCAGTTTGGTGAACCAATGACTTCATTGAAGTTACTCACAGAGCAGGCTGAGGGGTTGCTTACAGGAGTCCAGGGGGCTCAAAGACAGATGCATTACCAAAAAGCCCACCCAGCATAGATGGTGACTGGTGAAAGCTGCATCTCTGGAGCTCAGTGCAGGACGTGCATGCTGCTAGGCAGTGCAGGTGGGAGCATCTCCAGCGTTCTGCAGGACTTTCAGGCACTGCCACTGGTCAGAGTCTTTCCCCAAGCAGTCATTTACCCTTTTTATATAACTTTATGGAGGAGGCTTGCAACCTTTTCCTCAGAATTTTTGACCTCCTGATCTCCCTCCCTTCAGGAGGAAATATTTTAATTCAGAGGAATTTGCTATGCAGCATGGTCAGAGTCTTGGTCTTAACTGCCCCTGTAACCTTGGAGAATGGTCTTTTGACCTTTTAACTTTCAGCTCTCCAAGACTTAATGACTCCCTGACTCCCTCCTTCCTTCAGCAGGGGATATTTCACTTTGGAGGAATTTACTATACAACTCCATGCTCTGCTGTTTACATAGGATCTGGAGATTTGAACTTTGACCTCCCCCAGCCTGAGCCCTGGGGTACATTTTTGTCACTATACCTAATGCTGGTTAGTATTAATATTGCTAATACTAATTTAATACTGGATCTCCCTATCCACGTGGATTCCCATAGTTACAGCATAGACTCAGGATCAATGGAGAGATAGATGGAGCTCATCAACCTGAGCCAAGTTCATTTTGATTCCTAATGCTTAGAAGGCTCAAACCTCCCTTTATACAGGCCACTTAGGTTTCTTTTGCGTCGGAGTCTTCACTTCCATACTCTTTTATTTCTACCTAAAGGGATTTTTCAAGGCTTTTACTCAAACTCCCTGAGCATCTGTGTTAATCTACAGAGCTGGATCTGTCTCACAGTTAAGACACCAAAGCTGAGAAAATGGAATTTTTATTACCTACTCCCCCTTTTGTCAGGAGAATAAATAAATATTTATGCTGATTGAGATCAGGGGACATGGCAAGATAGTCATATCTCTCTCTCACACACAAATGTATATGTGTATGTATATGTATATATATTTGCAAGGAGAGAAAGAGAGTATGGGCATGCCAGGGCCTCTTGCAGCTGCAAATGAACTCCAGATGCATGTGCCACTGTGTACCTGGCATTGGATTATTGAACTCAGGCCAGCAGACTTCACAAGCAAAACAAGTGCCTTTCACCACTGAGCCATCTCCCCAGCCTGATGTAAAGATTTTTCTCATGGTGATGGTTTTACATGTGACTAGATGGGTCATTTTCATGTGTATCTTGGCACTTTGGTTTATTTGTTCTTTCCTAGTAAACTAAACATGCATTTCTTTCTTTATAGGCATTCTTTTAAAAATATTTTATTTATTTATTTGTAATAGAGAGAGATAGATAGATAGATAGATAGATAGATAGATAGATAGATAGATGAAGCATGGGTGTGTCAGGGCCTCTAGCCACTGCAAACAAACCCCAGATGCATGTGCCACTTTGTGCATCTGACTTATGTGGGTGCTGAGGAATTGAACCAAGGTTGTTAGGCTTGACAGGCAAATGCCTTCACCCCTGAGCCATCTCTCCAGCCCTATAGGTCTTCTTTCTAAACCACACTTGACAGCTTCTGTATCTTCCCTAGCCCTCAGGATCAACTCTGTTAATAGACTACTGTTCTACATCTCAGCATGTGAATACAGACCTCCCTCATTCACACAAGACAAGACTGTGAAAGGCTTCACTAATATGAGGTCAGGAAGTGTCAAAAGGGAATTTCCCTTAAATTTGGGGGTTTCCAGAGCATAGATTTTTGCCTGAGATAACATATTGTTTGAAAACACTGTTACTCGTTTTTAAACAAATTGGGGTATGAAGGTAAATAGGTAATCTCATCTTTCAAAAATGTCAAGAAATATTTCAGGACTGTTACTTGCTGGTGACCATATCTTTGATGCATGGGCCTTTGGGAGATAGTTATCTGAAGTCCAACAATGAAAAACCTTAATTCTCAGTAATACAACATTTACAGTGTCCACAGCAATAACAGATTGTTAGACATACAAAGAAACAAGAGGCCGGTTGTGGTGGTGCACACCTTTAATCCCAGCACTCAGGAGGCAGAGGTAGGAGGATGGCCGTAAATTTGAGGCCAGCCTGAGACTACATAGTGAATTCCAGGTCAGCTTGAGCTAGAGTGAGACCCTACCTCAAAAAAAAAAAAAAGGAAGAAAGAAGAAAGAAAATGTAACTCTACAGGGAAGAGGAAAAAATGGGAATTAACTATAAGATAATTTAGATGCTCAAATTAGCAAAGACTTCTAAAATGCCTTACAAGCTGGGCATAGGGGTGCACACCTAATAACCCCAGCACCCTGGGGGTAGAGACAGAAGGATCAGAGTTCAAAGCCAGTGTTTGGCTACATTAAACCCTGTCCTAGAAACAAAACCAGGTCTGGGAGACGGCTCAGTGGATTAAATATTTGCCACACAAGCATGAGTCAAGAAAAATATATTTTTGGTCTGGGGAGATGGCTCAGTGGATAAGATGCTTGCCTGCAAAGCCTAACAAGCTGGGTTTGATTCCCCAGGTGTCATGGTTTGATCCAGGTGTCCCCCACAAACAAATGAATGTGTTCTGATTGATAGATCCTCAGCTGATGGCAGTTTGAGTTTTACAACCTTGCTAGAGCTGTGTTGTTGGGGGTGAGCTTATGAGGTTTATAAGCCAGCTTCCCCTTGCCAGTGTTTGGCACACCTTCCTGCCATTGTTTTCAGTGCTATGGTGGAGGTGATGTCCACCCCTCTTCTCACGCCATCATTTTCCCTGACAGGATGGAGTCTCCCTTCGAGTCTGTAAACCAAGTAAACACCTTCCTCCACAAGCCACTTTTGCTTGGGTTCATTTTGCGCAGCAACTAGAAAGCTGACTGCAACACCAGTACCTGTGTAAAGCCAGATGCACCAAGTGGTACATGCATCTGGAGTTCAGTTTGCAGTGGCTGAAGGCCCTGGTGCACCCATTCTCTCTCTCTCTCTCTCTCTCTCTCTCTCTCTCTCTCTCTCTCTCTCTCTCCTTGCAAATAAATAAAATATATATAGTTTTCTTTTTAAAATATTTATTTATGAGAGAGATAAAGAGAAAAGAGAGGGAGAGTGGAGGGAGAGAGGGAGAGGGGAGAGAGAGAGGGAGGGAGAGAGGGAAGGAGGGAGGGAGGGGGCTTGCCAGGGCTCCCACCACTGCAAACAAACACCAGACAAGTGCACCACCTTGTGCATCTGGCTCCATGTGGGTGCTGCAGAACTGAACACAGGCCATTGGGCTTTTCAAGCAAGTGCCTTTAACCACTGAGCTGTCTCTCCAGCCTGAATACACACACACACACACACACACATATATATATATATATATATATATATATATATATATATATATATATATATATATATAATTTTTTCCCAAGCCACAGCCCAATTTTATTTACACTCATCTGAAAGCACATGACTTGGGAGTGGGGGTGGATGACAAGGGTGAGGGGAGAACAGGGATGGGACCTTGTCCAGTGTCCCCCATGGGCTCCAGGGGACCCCTGGTGGGGGCAGTGAGAGCAAGTAGGCCTCCTTCAGGATTTGGACTTAGACACAGCCAGTCAGATGAGTCCTGCCAGTCCCGCCACGCCCAGGGCCATGCCGCCAACGACGGCCATGCCTACCAGTCCATCTTTCTTCATGGCCTTGTCTATGAGCCGTTCCAGTTCCTTGGCCTGGTTGTTCTGGGGCTCCGTCTGCAGCAGCCCTCGCTCGTACTTGAGAGCTTTTTCATATTCCTTGAGCCGGTAGTTGCCCACTGCCAGGTAGCAGACACAATCCCTCTGCTCCTCTTTGCTCCCCTTGGGCAGCAGCTCCTCCAGCAGCGCGATGCCTCTCCGGACGTCATCGTTGTACTTGCTGCGCACCAGCCACCAGGAGTACTCGAACTGCGTGCTCTTGGACACCGAGCCGGCCACCTGCTCAGCCTGGAATTTCTTTTCAAACTTCTTCAGATCCTCCAGAGACACCAGCTCCTTCAGCACGGCCTCCATGGATGCCGGCCCTGCAAACCTCACACCAGTTCCTACAGTGACAAGGTCTCCATAGTCCAGAACCAGAGGCGGAAAGGCACTTCTGGCTATATATAATTTTTTAATAGTTTGGAAAAAGAAAGGGCTCAGTGGAAGGGGGAAAGGGAGGGGATTATGCTCGGAATATATACATGTAAACTTTCTCATTGAATCTTCTGTAATTAGATAAATCCATGGCATTTTTATGCCCTAAATAAAAAT
Source organism: Zapus hudsonius (assembly GCA_004024765.1). Taxonomy (NCBI): domain Eukaryota; kingdom Metazoa; phylum Chordata; class Mammalia; order Rodentia; family Dipodidae; genus Zapus; species Zapus hudsonius. Next base: position 45,086 of record PVHP010002292.1, read on the forward strand.
AATCTTCAGCTTGTATATGCATGTAGATGTTTGCTGGAAAATAAGGACACACTCGATTTCCTTTTGTATTTAGCAATCAGGCTACTGACTCCCCCTAGGAAAACTTGATGAGTAAGCAGACACCAATAAACATCTCAATTTCCTTTTGAAAGAAAATATTACAGTGAAAACTATTAATCCAAAAATAATAATACAATGAACCCCTGCAGGTGAATTTACCAGGCACTTTCGCATATGCTCTTGATTTCACAGCAGCCTCTGAAGTGAGTGATGTCAGCCATTCATCCCAGGGAGGTTTTTATTCCCACAAAGTGCTAGGAAGGATGCCATGTACCCAGAGAATACATGAAAGAGAAGCCGGGCTTGGAGATGGCTCAGAGGGTAAGAGTGCTAGTGTACAAGCATGAGGACCTGAGGTTAATTCCCAGCATTCACATTAAAAAGAAATGACAAAAAAGAAAAGCTCAATGTGGCTATGCATAGCTGTACCCCCAGCCCTGAATGAGGTAGATAGGAAGGTCTCTGGTTAGCCAGCCTAACAGAAAAACCAGCAAGCTCCAGGCTCAGTGAGAGACGCTGTCTCCAGGAAACAAGGCAGGGGAGCAAAGAGGACATCCAACATCCTCCTCTGTCATGTGTGTGCATGTATCTGTGCACACACATCTGCACACACATGTGCATACATCACACACACAGCAATTGTTTATTGACTAGTTTTAATCAGAAATAGCAATAAACACCTCTCAGAAATCCTGTTTTGGGGTTTTGAGTCAGCGCCTTTCTACTGCCTCTGTACAGTCCAGGCTATTCTCAACCTCACCCTCCTCTTGCCTCTTCTCCCTTGTTCTGAAATCCACCATGCCCTGCTTTCAACATCTATTCTTTTCAGATGAGACTGGTAGTTTGTGAAATCTACTTGGGATTTTGGGGGGATTCTCTTTGGTTGGGTTTTATTTCCAGCAGGGAGAAAGAATTCTTTGTTTCACTTTTGTTCTTTGAGGGGCACCTGGGTATAGACTGTGTAGAGGGCACATGGGTGTGGACCGTGTAGAGGTGGGTGTGGTTTGTGTAGAGCTGGGTGTGGACTATGTAGAGGTGGGTGTAGGGGCATCATGGAACTTCCCCTGTATCTGTAGCTTCAATAGATATTTTCCTCTCATAACTGTGCCTGGTTTGGAGATTCATCCTAGTGGCATGTGGTTGACTACAACACCACCACACATAGCATATCTAGAATTCATATCATATTTTATTTGCTGGGGAATTTTAGATGCAATCTTATAACACATAATTCATTTCTTTTTATTAGGGAAATGGCAGTGATAAGTAGATGTAAAGTTTAAGAATGGTATAATAGACTCTCTTGCACAATTGGGCAGACAGATTTTTCCTAGTGTCTACACTCCTGAATGGTGTCCTCCCCTTGCCTTTGTGTAAAACCTATAACTTGCTTCCTGGCCAACAGAATGTGTATGTTTGATTATGTTATATCAGATTCTGACCTACTGGCAGACTGTCCTTGTCGGCTTAATAAAGTCAGTAGGCATGGTGGGAAAACTCAGGTGATAATAAACTACAAGTTGACCTCCAGGAACTTCAGGTGCCCTCTTGGAGCCATGGACAATCTCCAGTCAAGACCAACCAGAAACTGGACACTGCCTTACTATGCAAGAAATCAATTCTGCCAGTGACTTGGGTGAACATGAAAACCAGTGCTTCTCCAGGTGATGAGAACCCAGTTTAGCTAGTATTTGATGGTACTTCAGTACTGAGACTCCAAGCAGAAGACTCAATGAACTTGGTTGGATGCCTGACCCGCAAGGACTAAGATACTCTTGGGGTAGAGCACCTATGTTCCTGATAATTTGCATCACCTAAGGTCATCAATGGTCAGTATTGTCTCGTCCAGATCCCAGTGTCCCCTGAGAAGTGGATTAGCTGGAAGGTTTTGAAGCATATTCCAGATGTTCTGTCATTTCACTTGCAAATGCTTTAGTATGTATTACTAACAGATGAGGACTTTTAAAGAGCATAACCATGATTCCAGAAAAGTCCAGTTTAATTGAGTAGAGTGAGAGTTCTGGGCAAGAGTACTTTACCACAGAATTACACCCCTACCCTTTGAGTGGGTGTCTTTTTTAAAGTCATCAAGACAATAGATTTAACACATTAATTGGGCACTCAGAGAAAAGGTGCTTGTGACAAACAGAATAACACCCTTTGATCCTATCAGCTAAAGGACAGGAATGCACGAAAGCTTTTACTTGAAATGTCAGAGATGTGCCAGTTGGATTTTTAAAAACAGTGCAGCCCTAGTACTTAATTGTCTCTGGAATATGCTTGTATGTCAGACAGTATCTCAAAGAATTCAAAGCGAATTCTGACTGCATAGGCAAACTTGGTGACGCATGCCAGGGAGGCTGAGGAAGGATCAGGTCTTGGAGGCCAGCCTAGGCTACACAGGGAAATCAAGGCAGCCTGGGCTTACAATAAAACCCATCCACTAACCAACTAAACTTAAACAAAAAAAAATCCTACCCATTTTCCTAAGAGCCGAATTTGCATTTAATTCAAACCCCTTGTAATTTCGTGCCCTACACTACACGCATCCCTTTCCTTTAGCACACAAAGCCCTTCCCAATTTGCCCGACTGCTCACCGAGGGAGGAGTGTTTTGGGAGGGAAATAACTCCCAGAGCTCTGGGTTCAATGTCATCTCTACCATACCACAGGGGGGCTTTTGTGATGCTGGGCCAATAGTTTCTCTGCGCTGGATACAAGAGTGCTTAGCTGGGTGGTGGCTGAAGATGACACAAAGAACACGTGGAGTGCGTGTGGCGCCCACCTGGCACGGAGAAGCCACTGTGTCCTTTCATCTCCGTGGTTGGTTCTCATCTCCTACCCAGCACCTGAACGCCCAGCGCGGCGCCTCGCCCACTCTCGTCGCAAGGGATGCCGGGACTTGTAGTTTTAGATTCCCAAATCACGTTCGGTCTCAGAGCCGGACCAGCGAGAGGAGGAACTACATATCCCAGCGGGCTGCGAAAAGAAAGTGGGTTTCTAAAAGCCGATGGTGGCCACCCTGCTGGCTCCCTTTTCTCTTCGCGGTCCCCCGGTGGGTGGGCACACATCCCCGGCGAGCGCTGCCACCCGGTCACCCAGCCCCGGAGGGCGAGAGCGCGCAGCTGGCCGGGGCTTCCTGACCTTGGCCTTGAGCCCAGCTGTCAGGCAGGGATGGAGAGGGGTGCGCGCGGAGCATCCTTTTGCTACCAGGGGGTGAAGGGTGGGGGCTCCCCAAGGGACAGGCGACTGAAATAAAACGAACACATTGTGCGCTTTGGTGGGGGAGAAGCCAGAGTCGGGGAAGGCAGCGACCTAATCCATAAGCCTTGCCACCAAGGGACGTTCACTATGAGAGGGAGACCGGGTGGGTCCGGGCTAGAGGGAACACAGACAGACCGCCCCTTGTCTCTTTCCTTCCTTCCTCCAAAGCTAGGCCCCCCAAGACCCCGGCCCGCAGCCCCGTCTCGAAGTCCGCCTACTTCGGGCCGCCGCTCTCCATCCTGTCACCGCCAGTCACCCCACCCCACTCCCTGGGCACCAGTAGTTCCCCGGCGACTGGACCACGCGTGCTTCTGGGAGGAAGAGGCAGAGCCTGGGGACAGGCCGGGGAGGGGGAAGGGAGGGTCACGTCTCCGTGCCATGGCTGTTCAGACGCTCGGGAGTTGCCAGGACGGGTTTGCGAGTGGCTGTGTGCGTGCCCGGGCTGCCCGGAATCAAGCCACCGAGAAGCCGGCAGGCGGACGCCAAGAAGTCCGCCCAGAGCGCACGGCAAGGCCGGATAAGCGGGCGCCGGCCCGATCGCTCCACGGCCGGTGGATGTCACCGGGGCGCGCGCGAAGCTTTCCATGGGTTGCGCCAGGCCCGCCAGGCCCCTCGATCCTTGGGGTGCCAGGTCGAGGTGACAAGGGCGGAGACCCCACCACGGAGCCGGTGCCTGGGCATCGGTGGCGAGGAGGAGGAGGAGGAGGAGCTGGAGGAGGAGTCGGGCCGGCGAGGCGCGGGCGCTGCCGCCTACCCGGCCGCGAGGAGGCGGACCCGCTCGGAGCGCCGCGCGCGCGCCGGGGCTGAGCCTTGCAAACAAGTGTCTGTGGCAGTGTCCTCACGGCCCTCCTCGCGCCTGGGCTAGCTCCTCCTGACCGAAGGAAGCGAGGGAGTCCCCGCCACGCAGCTGGCTGGAGAGCAGCCACCGTGGGCCCGCAGCCCCGTGCAGGGGGCCGCGGACTCGGATCGACTGCAAAGGCGCGCGGGCGCGGGGTCGCGGCGCCGGCATCTCCCGGGGCTCTGGCCAAGCGGCTCCCGATAGAATAACGTGCGTGGCTGTCCCCACCCCTGGGAGGGGTTGCCGGTGCCCCGAGCTGCCGCCCAGTTTTGCATCGCTCTCTCCTGGGAGGATCTGCCACGGGGAGGAAGGAGTACGATCAAAACCTGGCCGAGGCGCAGAAGTGGCTCCCGGAGGAAGCCGGCGTGGGGATCGTCGCCTCTTGTCCCCTCGCGGAGCAGCGCTCGGGGGATCCACGGGCCCGAGCCGAGTCGCAGCCGGCAGCCTTCTCCAGGGGACATCAGGGCCGTGCGCGCGGCCGGGCGCACAGCGACCCGGGCACCCCCCACCTTCCCCACGCCCGCACGGGGGTCCTGGAGACCCAAGACGTGGGCTGGAAGCCACGGAGGACCCCTGCCGCGGGCTGCGGTCGATCGTTGTCCTTCCCGAAAGCGGATTCTGCTATGACAGTTGGGTTCCCCAAAGGGTTAACCTGGGTGTCTTCGGTAAAGTTGTCACCGCCGATCCGGGAGCCGGTGTAGGGGTCGTCGCAGCGCCTGGGCACGGGGGACGGCCGGGTGGCCAGCGGTGGCCGTGGCTCGACGGGGCCCGCGTGGCCGGGGGGCTCCTGCGGGTGTGCGCCCCCAGCCGGGTGCCCTCTTGGATGCCTCCCGGCGGCGGCGGGCCCATGAAAGACTGCGAGTACAGTCAGATAAGCACCCACAGCTCCTCCCCCATGGAGTCGCCCCACAAGAAGAAGAAAATCGCGGCCCGGAGGAAATGGGAGGTGTTCCCGGGAAGAAACAAGTTCTTCTGTAATGGGAGGATCATGATGGCCCGGCAGACGGGAGTCTTCTACCTTACGCTCATTCTTATTTTGGTCACCAGTGGACTCTTCTTCGCCTTCGAGTAAGTGGCTGGCGTCGCCCCTCACCTTCCCAGACCCCATCCTCTGGCTAGTTTCGATTTCTCTTGGCTGTATATTGTTATATAATTGCTAGCCCTCTGTCCCTCTTTTTCCTCCAAGTGGTCCTTTGATTTTTTTTTCTGTCCCCAGAGATAAAGCCAAGCTGGCCTGGGATCCTGGGACTTAGAGGAGAGGGGCATGGGCACACTTGTAAGGTGTGCCCAGCTTGCCTGCTCCCCAGCATTGTGTGGGACTTGGCTGCTGTGTGGTGTCTGGATCTCTTGCTGTTCTCTCTTCCGAGCTGGGGAATCTGCACCTCAGACCAGATGCAGCCTTCTGGGGACGGGTTTTGCTGTGGTTTCTAAGTTAAGAATAAACAGACTTGCAAGAACGTGCAAGGCATCTTCTTAAGTCTAACTGGCCAAGTCTTCATCACTTTGAGGAGGAATGAAGAATCTTGGTTACTTGAGGTTTAAAAGTCTAGGCTACTTCGTGTCTTGGATGGACAATTTTGGTTTTTTTCCCCATCTTACTTGTAAAGTTCACTTTTGTTTAAAAATTTCTATTTCACCATGAAGTTTCTAAATTCTTCACTTTCAAAGAAGTTTCTAGAGAAGATGTCCAAAATAGACAATTTGGGAACAGGTGAAAGGAGGTGTTAGACCTGGAAAGGAAGAAGCACATGGCTAACTTCTGATGCTAGAAATAATACTTTGGGACTTTAAGAACTTTATCTGAAAAAAAAATGTGAGTGTTCAAGAAAATCAAATTATCTGGTGGCAACTCTTCTGCCATCTAAGGAGGAAGATTCTTATTTATTAAGAGTGATTAGGTAAAGCACTGTAGACATATTCCCAATCAATTTCAATTGCTATGATGGACTTTAGCTTCCTATGTAATTCCCCCATTCTATGCTCCAAACTTAAAAAAAAAAAGCAGTATATTTGTGGGCAGTTCTTTGAGTTTCCATAGTCTACTTATTACAGTCTCTAGTTGCTTCTGCTAGGCAGAGTTAGTTAAAACCCTTGTCCTTGCTTACTTTTGTCTGTAATAAGTACCAGCAGATTCTGATTCTGACCATGACCTTTGCTCCTTTCCCTCTCCTGCCCAATAATTCTCCCACAGAGCTCCCCCTCCCATTTCTGGTTGTGGATTTTCTAGTGTCTCCTAGAAAGTTAACTTTTGTACATATTTGAGATCAGTCGGTGTCCTTCGACTTCGATGGGGCACCTGTGGGCAGGAGGGCAGGGGTGTGAGCTGTGTATAGTAGTCTGTGTGTGTGGGGGGGTCTATGTGTTTTGCTTCCAGGGTTCCCAGCCTCTTGTCCCTGCAGATTTGTGAAAACTGGAGGAAGGGGCACAATGGTTCCTGGTGTGTTTGCATTCTATAACAGAATAAACATTGATGGTGCCAAATGTCTGACAGAAATGCCACCTCTTCTTCTGCAGTGGCCTTAAAGTTATAGGGGACCCTTTTCTTGGAGAGTAACACACTATGTTTCTAATGTCCAAAAAGTGTTGCATGTATACATATTGACATTTTTTGCTCTTTTAGTGATTTTTAAGAGCAGAGACAATTGGCTAACTTTGTGATCTCCTTACAGAGCTTCAGTTGTGAGTATGTTTCATGTAGAATGGTAAATATTTCAATTTTTATATGTATCCAAATCCTCACTGTATAGTTAGGTCCGACTAGTTATTTCTTACTCTCTCTTATTTTCTTTGTTCAAACATAGCCTCTAGCTAAACCATCATAAATTCACCTTTATTTCCTGATCTCTTTCTGTGTGTGTTTTCCAAGAGTTCCCTGAAGTCCTCACTTGCAGGTTGCTATGAATCTTCCGCATCCACGTTGTGTTGACCAATGGCTGTAGAATAAATGTGTGCACTGAGGTTTTACTAGGTAGCATTTTTGGCATAATTTTTAGGTCGGCTCTGTGGGAGTCAGGGTGTGTTTGGTCTCCATGGGTATTACTTCAACTAGGCAACTGTAAGTTTCAAAAAAAAATGAGTCCCATTCTAGATTGATGCTTCAGAAAAATCACGGACTTATTCAAACTACAGAGTAAGTCAGTCACTGGTATGACTGACGCTGGATTTCATTGCTTTGTCACAAATGCTGTCATTGTTTGTAAGTTCTTTATTCATTACTAACGATTGGACAAAAATCTAATAACTTTGGCCAAATTAATTTGTTAAAGATTCAAAGAACCAATTAGCCACATGCACAGGCAATGAACCACCAACTACCTAATCATTAAATGAGGTCCAGAGGAGATGCCAGGATTATTTGTGCCTCCTGCCTTTCTTCTGGACTTCCTTTAGTTATTCACTGAGCAATACTCCAGGGTCCCCTATATGATTTCTTTCATGTCTCAGCAGCCTTTTTGCATATATGTGTGCAGGGTGTGTGTGGAATGTGATGGTGGTTGGTGGGCGTATAGTATATGCACATGTGTGTATGTGTATGTATGTGTGTGTGTGTGTTCACTTACCCCATGTGCACAGGTGCAAGATGTCAGAAGAGAACATCAAGGGTCCTCCTCCATCACTGTTCCACTTTTGTTTTTCTTTGAGACAGAATCGCTCACTGAGCCTAGAACTGCCATTTTTGGTCAGACTAGCTGACCATTGAGCACCAGCAATTCTCCCGTGTTCACCCCCCCCCCCCCACAGGATCCGGGCTATGGACCGGTAGTCACATCCAACCTCAGTAGCTTTTAAAGTTAGTGGATGTGTTCAACTTTCATCATGATGATTAAATGCCTGAGCAACACATCTTGGAGAGAGACTGGCTCATGACTGCAGAGGGCTCAGTCTCTGGTTGGCCAGCCTCATTGCTTTTAGGCCTGAGGAAAAAGGAAACAGCATGACAGGCAGGAGCCTGTGGTTGAGGAAAGCTACTTGGCTCATAGCATTCAGGAAATAAAAGGAGAAACAGAACTGGCCAGGGACCAGTTATGCCTCCATAGGCCATTCTCCAGGGACCTGTCTCCTCCACAATGAGGCCCAGTCTCCTGGTTTCTACCATTTCCCAAGGATGACATAATACCATGAATTCATCACCTGCACCCCCATTCCCAAACTCGAACAGGTGGATGAAAATTGATCTAAGAAAAATGAACTTGGGCCTGGGGAGGCTGCTTGGTGGTTAAAGACACTTGCTTGTAAAACTTGCCCGCCAGGGTTCAACTTTCTAACTATGCATGTAAAGCCTGATGCAAAAGTGGTGCAAGCATCTTGTGTGCACGAACACACACATGCATATGCAAATAAATAAAGTTTAAACATGAGCTTAATGGAACTCAGCAACAGGGTTTGATGCTGAATGAGGCCTCTAGAGAGTGACAGGGTAGAAATTATTATTCCCACATGTAAGATGAAGTGGAGAGGATCACACTGCTAGCTGTGGGAAGGCTGCGAGTGCAATGCCAGTGCTCCCTTGGACCGACCATGCTGACCTCCTCCATGTGCAAAGCTGATTTAAAGGCAAAGTTTTTGGAAGGGTATATCCTACAAATCTTACCAGGAATTATGAGTCTGGGCAACTGGTTGTCTTTTGGTTAAGCCTTACTTTTTGAAACATAGGGTTTATAATAATATCTACCTTTAAATGTTAAGATTAAGTTGGGGAGGGGGTAAGTTGGTATCAATTGGTAAGCTGCTCATACTCCAGTGAATAACCTTTTACCCATGCTCATTCAAACAACTCTAATTCAACTTAGTGGATCACAAAAAGAAGAAAGAAAGAAAGAAAGAAAAAAAGGAAGAAAGAATGAAAGGAAGGAAGGAAAAGAAAGAAATCATGAAAGTATGAAGGGAATTAGTTGGATAGAATGGGTTTAGTGGGGTGGGGGTGGGGGTGGGGGTGGGGTAAGAGGTTAATGGAGCAAGTCCACTCAGCATGGTTGTGGTGTGGAAGAAATGCTCAATAAATGCCACGTGGTTTTAGAGTCAACCTAGAAGGGGCAATGAAGGCCTCTGCCCATCCTTTTCTGATGGTCTTTTCAGGAAGGCAGCATGGAGGTCAGTAAGCAACTGTGGCAATGAGAGGGCTGAGAAATTAGGGCCGAGAAAACGTGGCGCTGTGCCGTCCCTCAGGAAAACAGCAACCTTTGCTGGAGTCCCTGGAGCCCATGTGAGCCGTGTCCTGGATCTGGTCTCTGCAGTGTGGGAGGCCCGCAGGGATGCCCTCGGAAGTGCCCTGATCCACTCATCCTGGATTTCATCTCCATTTTTGGACCTGCCATCTTAGAGCTGTGAAGACAATCAAGAAGTTACTAGAAGCAACCAGATGTAACACTATTTTCTTTTCCAAGCAGGTCAGGGTGTCTTTCTTCAGCATATGGAGCTCTGATGAGAACTGACAGCATTTCATAGCTGAATTTAAGAGGGAGGGAGGGAGGAGGGAAGGAGAGAGGGAGGGAGAGAGGGAAAGAGAGAGGGAGGGAGAGAGGAAGGGAGGGAAGCTGATTGCAAGGCCAACCAGCTGCCTCCCTGCTTCTCCCAGTTATTAAGAGTCTCATCAAAGCCACAGTGGCTTTATCCTCACATCTCCAGAATTGGAATTTGAAAAGATAGTCAGTAGATATTAGCAAGTTCTTTCTCCCTGAAACACACACACACACACACACACACACACACACACACACCAGTCTGCTTTTGTCATGTTTGAAAATTCGAACATTAAAAGTCTTTGTTTCAAAATATTGAGATTTCATAGTTGCTTATCACAGGGGGAAAAAGAAGGGCGATAGCTGGGAGGCAGGTGAGGGTCTTGTGCAAAGCAAGGGGAGACCTGAGCATGGTTATGTCTCTCAGTTCTACGTTGGTACTTTCAACAGTTTGAAGTTATTGCTGGAGCCCAAATGTGAAAATGTGGGAACCTTCTCAAAATTATCATTACTAGAGATCCATTGATACAGGTTTTAAAAAATAATATATTTCTTCCTTCCCTCTCATCATCCCTTTCTTACCGTCTTCTTGTTTTCAATTTAGCCAAACCCCTTTGAAATAAATCATGAATAACTGAGAGTTAATAAAACTGTAGCCACAGAACTTGAGACCTTCCCTGGTAAAGAAAAGTGCTGTTTTCTAAAATAATGTTACTGTCATAGTGGGATAACTTATTATCTAGTAGGTGTTGCCCTTGTAACATCGAAGGTCCCCGCTGTGCTAGTCAGCTCTCCATTGCTGTAACAACATACCAAAGATAATTAACTTATGAAGAGAAAGGGTTTATTTTTGCTTATAGCTTTAAAGGGCTTAGTCCACAATCTAATTGCAATTAGGCCTCTGGTAGGAGTGCTTGATGGCAATGTTGGGGAGCATGGGTGAGTAAAGGTTCTCTTACTTTATGACCAAGAAGCAGAAGAGGAAGAGGCCAAGAACCTTCAATCCCCTTAGAGGACACACTCCCAATTACCCAAGCCTTTAACACATGGGCCTTTGTGGGGACATTTGAAATCCAAGTTGTATCTGTATATCTCCGGTATATCAAAAGGTCATTTCCAATAATAATGCCTCTGTCATAGATGGGATAAGTTGCCATCTAGTAGAAGGTGACATTCTGCCAGGGCCACATTGTGTCATCAACAGAGAGGAGGAGGAGAGCAAGTGAGGATAGACTATGAAAACTTCAAGATCTGGGCTAGAGAGATGGCTCAGCAGTTATAATTGCTTGCAAAGCCCAATGGCAAGGGTTCAATTCCCCAGTACCCATGTAAAGCACATGTTTCTGGAGTTCATTTGCAATGGCAGGAGGCCCTGGCATGCCCTTCTCTCTCTCTCTCTCTCTCTCTCTCTCTCTCTCTCTCTCTGTCTCTTTCTCTCTGTCTCTCTTTTTTCTTTTTTTAAAAACTTTTTCTTGATAGCTTCCATAATCATAGACCATAAACCATTATGATTCCCTCCCCTCATATCTCTTCTCCCTCTCAATTAGTCTCTGTTTTGTTTCGGTGTCATCAGATTTTCCTCCCATAATGTGTAGTTATTATCAGGCACTGCGAAGTCATGGACATCAAGGCCATTTTGTGTCTGGAAGTTTGTGTTGTAAGCACTCCTCTCCTTCCTTTGGCTCTTACAATCTTTCTGCCACCTCTTCTGCAATGGACCCTGAGCCTCGGGAAGTGTGATAGAGATGTCCCAGTGCTGAACACTCCACTGTCATTTCTTCTCAGCACCGTGGTGTCTTTTGTGTTATTCCAGTGGTCACCACCATCTGAAAAAGAGAAGCCTCTCTAGCCAACAGTGAGAGTAGCATTATCATATGGGTATGCTCATTAAAAAAAAAAAGTGCTGTAAGGCAGTTTGGTGGACGCAATATATGCCTTTAGCCAGACAACAGCAGGTGTTACTTCTATAGGGCTCATGACCTCCCCCGCCATATAGGCTTTTGTCTGTCTCTCTTTTTCAAATGAAAAACAAACAAAGAAACAAACCTTTAAGACCCACCCCAGTGACTTAGTTCCTCCAGAAAGCTCTACCTCTGAAGTTCCATAGCCTTCCCAAACAGCACCACCATCTGTGGGTTAATTATTCATCCATGTGAGCCTATGGGGACATTTTACATTGAAACCACTACTCATAGAGAGGAGTTAAGGATGGTTATAGCCCTCTGTGGTTCCACAGGAATTTTGGGTGACTTCAAAACCTTATTCATGACCTTTTGACTTATGTGTGTTCATGATCCATGCTGGTGAATTCCAGGAGGGTCCTGTTTGTTCATCAACGTCCTAGAATGGTTCCTATCTACAGCAGTGTCTCCATCAATACTTGTTATTTGATAAACTCATCACAAATTGAATCACTAAAAGATATCTTTTCTGTGCTTCAGGTTTTGTACTTTGTGAGGATGAAAACATTAATAACATTCTGGGTTACTGATGTCTTGTAGGACACATCTATTGGCCAACTTTATTTGACAGATTTCTTCTACATTCAGAATCAAGTGGTATCCACCCTGAGACTGCAGAGTGAATTCCATCCAGATCAGCCTGGGCTAGAGCAAGACCCTACCTCGAAAACCAAAAGAAAAAGAAAAAGCATCCTTTTCAAATGTGTGTGTGTGAATTGAGGCAGAGAAGTGAGGTGTTCTGGTGTTCTTAGTTATGTAGCAAACTGTTGATAGAGTTGGGGTGTTCTCTTGGCTGAGACTTCTTTCTAGTATTTACTTTTGACCTAAATGCTTTAGGCAAATAGAACACTCTGATCATTCTGATTGAATTGATTCATATATATTTGAATAAATGGCACAGAACTACCATCTCTCATTCTATTAGGTTCTTGACTTTGGACACAAAAATGTATCAAGTGAAGCTCTCCATGGTGCTGTTGGCCATCTGTGTTTTATTGCCTCCTCTCTCAGCTAGTAGAAGTGACACCATCTCATGCAGAAAGGACTCCTGTAGTTTCCTAAAATAGAATAGTGATGGTTAATTATTTAATGGACCCATATCTGCATATCCTAGAGATTTTCCTCTTTTGCAATACAATGTGGTACATAATTTATTCATGACAGAGTTATTATGTCTTAGCAAGAGAATTTAAATTAAGGATTTCAAGGAAGTATGCGCATTCACTTGTAGCTGAGGTTGTTAGGAAGGCCAAACCAGAAGTGATCTTATAGACACTGAAAATAACTTGCATCTAGGAATTGGGGTCTCATAAAATGTCCTTTGATTGACTTGCTCAGGTCAGAGTTGAAGACTGTCTGCATGCTGTTTAGTTGTTCCCTAAATATACAGGTTGGGCCTAGCTCAAGCTCTTTAAATTAGGAGCAGTGTCTCACTACAGCTTTTGGAAGATAACAGCACTGGTCAGGTGAAGGCCTGGAGTACCCCAAACTGTCTCACTTTTTAGGCTCTGAGCCTTTTGTGCCTTGACATTGGGGTTTCTTTCTTTTAAAAAAAAAACATTTTATTTATTTACGAGAGAGAGAGAGAGAGAGAGAGAGAGAGAGAGAGAGAGAGGCAGACAGAGAAACAGAGAGAATAGGAGCGCCAGGGCTTCCAGCCACTGCAAATGAATTCCAGATGCATGCGCCTTCTTGTGCATCTGGCTTTATATGGGCACTGGGGAATTGAACCTGTATCCTTCTGCCTTGCAGGCAAATGCCTTAACCACTAAGCCATCTCTTCAGCCCAACATTGGGGTTTCTTAAGTCTCTCAGTTCTCCTCCTCTGTCTTTGGTGTACCCTTGCTGTATGTTGGGTGAAGATCTGTGGGAAAGATCTGGCTGGTGGTGCAGACTTTACCTGCAGCTGAGGCTCTTTGGGGTTCTAGTCCAGCTGGTCATCCACATGTGACCATTCATAGTAATTATTTAGTTGAGTTCTTCTCATCCCTGACCACGGTGGATTCCTGTCTTTCCTGCTGCTTTGCTAGGAAGGCAGCAGCTGTTGGTCTTTTTTTTTCTTTGCTCTCTTGGGAAAAGCCTGCTGCATTTATGTTTCTTTGCATTCTCAGCTCCCTGAGAGATTTGAAAAGGACGCTTTTGTTGCTAATCTGGCTTGTTCCCATTGTTAGTGTGGGAGTGATTGCTCTCGCCACTTTCATTTTGTGAGCTGGTTGTTTTTAAACTTAATGTAGTGTTTCTCAGATCCTTTATGTGCTGCTTTTTTATAGAACAATCTGTTTTAAGTACTATAATATTTGACCTATGTAAATATCTCCTATTTTCCCTTACATTTCTTTTAATCTTTCTGTCTTGGAGCCCTCACTGATTGTTGGCCTTGGTTGCTATTTCATAGGCTAGAATGCCAAAGACTGCCACTTCATGGATTTTGATCTTCTTTGTTTCCTTTTAAATATTTTATTTATTTGAGAGATAGAAAGAGACAGGCAGAAAGAGAGTAAGTATAGTTGCACCAGGGCCTCCTGCCACTTCAAATGAACTCCAGACCCATGAGCCACTGTGTGCATCTAAGTCCTGGGAATTGAACCCAGGCCATCAGGCTTTGAATGCAAGTGCTTTTAACCACTGAGCCATCTCTCCAGCCCGATTTTTGATCTTCTTAAAACATATCTTACCAGTGGCGATGACATCCAGACACAAATGCCTAAGCCTGCTTCACTGGGAGAAGTTTAGCATGGGACTCACTTGCTTTTTATGTGCCAATAAATACTAAGGCTAAATCCTACGGACTGATCATTGATGCAAATAATATGTATTAGGAGCAATACATAGAAATACCCATCCTTATGAAGAGCAGGTACCTTATCATAAATCCTCTACCTTAACTTAATGGTAGTTTTTCATGGATTAATATTGTTTTCCTCCCTTCATTTATGACACGTTGGCTTTCGAAGCCTTTCTCTGGCCTTACACTTCACCTGTATACAGCCCCACATTGCAGTGGGCTTCTTCCTGGGGCTGACCTCTGTTGGAAGTCAGAGAGAAGGCGGTCTGATAAACCCAGCAGCCCTGAGCTCCGTACACTTTCATTTCCCTCTGCTTGAAGGAAAGAAACTCATTGTGCTCCTGGGACCCGGCATGGAAAGCAAGATGACATCTGTGTGAGTATGTATGTGCGTGCATGTGTGTATGTGTGTATGTATGTATGTGTATATGTATGTGTGTATGTATGTATGTATGTGTATGCATGTGTGTATGTTTGTATGTGTGTATATATATGTGTATGTATGTGTATGTTTGTGTGTATATATGTATGTGTATGTATGTGTGTATGTATGTGTATATGTTTGTGTGTATATATGAGTGTATGTGTGTATGTATGTGTATGCATGTGCATATGTTTGTATGTGTATATATGTATGTGTGTATATATGTGTGTATGTATGTGTATATGTGTATGTGTGTATATATGTGTGTATGTATGTATGTTTATATGTATGTGTGTGCATGTGTGTATGTGTATGTGTGTATGTGTGTATGTGTGTATGTATGTATGTGTATGCATGTGTGTATGTTTGTATGTGTGTGTATATATGTGTATGTTTGTGTGTATGTGTGTGTATATGTGTGTATGTGTGTATATATGTATGTGTGTATATATGTGTGTGTATGTATATGTATATGTTTGTGTGTGTATATGTGTGTATGTGTGTATGTGTGTGTCTCCCTGCCCTTGACTCCATTCCTCCACTCTGGATAAGTTGTATTACTTTAATTCAGACTTTTTTTTGTCCCCACATCTTTGACCCTTTATATCATTAAAATAGACTTCCTTGACCCCTCTACAGATTTTCGAGGTAGACTAGCTTTTAATTTTATTTTGGAACAACTTAAGCGCATCTAAATACTCCAATTAAAGGCAGGAATTTATATAATCGTTTCCATACATCTTCAAACTGGATTTTCAAAACCACTGACTTCAAAGTCCATGGGAACTGGTGTCACTGCTGGGCACCGTGGGACTGTGACAGGACCTGACTCAGGGCGGCTGATAGGGAAGGGTGAGGCCAACTGTGCTGGGGCTGGTGTACTTGGCCCTGAGATAGGCTTATCAGCTGAATGGTGGTGGTGGGGGCCCTTGGGAAAAGATGTTCAGCTGTATAAGTCTGCTATCTTGGGGTGGTTTTCACATGCATCTCAGGAATTCAAGACAGCAGCTTATTTTGACACAAAATGCCAGAGTCCATTTAGGCATTAGTTCTGTTTGCTGAGAAATGATTGCCTCTCTTTGTGTTGATTATAGGAATAAAGCAGGTTCCCAGAATGTGTGTTCTCGATGATTTTCTGGGATAAATCCAGTGTCTTTTTTCTGTTTTCATTTCCCCCCTTTCCTTTAGTGCTGGGACACCGATTGCTTTCTCTCCTTGGCAAGGTTTTTCTGTTTGTATCCTAGGATGCTCCTCTTCTCTCCCTGTCATTTCTCCTCCTCCTGTGTCTCATCTGTTCTCTCCATCTTCCCTCACATGAACTTTGGTATTCCTTTTCTGCCTTTCTTGAGTTCACAAGCAGGTTTTCATCACGGTGGCTCTAACTATGGTTTGGCAAATGTCACTTTCAAGTCTGTTTCTGGTCCCCTACTTAGGCACCTGCCCTTGGGTCCTGCATCTCCTCTCTTCTCTGACTCCTAGGCAGCAGTCACCAAACTCTAGGAACCCAAAGGCCTTGAAGTTGCTTTGGAACTTGCTGCTCTAGGTGAGAATGCCTGCTTGGTCCTCAGCCTTCGTCCTGGCCGGTTGTCACTTTTCACACGCCCTCACATACCTCCCACCATTAGCTCCTACCAGTCTCTTTCTTAATGTCTCTGGACTTAATGTGCTTGACTTTCAAGCATGTTCACATTTATTTCTTTGACACTTTTCCAGCCCCCTTCCCTGTGTGTGAAGAATGGCACATGGCTGAAAGTTCACGTTTAGGAGGTGCATCAGAGCTCCTACTTGGTTCTCTCTCTCTCTCTCTCCTGATCTCAGGGACATGCCTCTTTGGAGCCCTGGCTCCCCAGACCCTCTCCAGCTGAGAGGTCATGTTGTAGGGTATGGATCACACAGAGACAGGGGTGAAGATGGAGCTCCCAGCTGAGTGAATGAAATGTCATAGGACTCCACATTTACTCACCTACTCTCTACTCCATCTTCGCCTTTCACCCTGTATAAGCTGAGTGGAGCAGATAGGGTGATCTGTGTGGAGCTCTCCCCAGTTTGGGAATTCATGCATAAAGTTACCCTTGTTTTCAAACAGCTAGGCTTTAAGGAGGTTTATTATACAGTCATAGTAACTGGACAGCAGAGACCAGAAGTTCTCAATTGAGATGTTGGGACTGTGTGTGTGTGTGTGTGTGTGTATGTGTGTGTGTGTGGGGGGGGTTGGATGTGTAGTGATTGACGTATTAATAAAACATTTTGTTTTGTTATTTAGAAGTGGCAGTGCTGAAGTTTGAGAATATTTAAAAATCATGGTCAATTTCTGGATCATCTTTTCTCATTCATTCCCTTCCAGTGAGCTTCCGTGAGTAAGAGGAAGGACCACAGCTCCTTCATGCCCAGGTTTGCCCTCTGAATCTGTATCGCCTCTCTACTCTGACTTCTAGAAGGCACCGGCTATTGAAATGTGCAGGTCTCTAGGTTCTGTGAGGAAGTGGCCTGTCACCCGCTGTGTCCTGGGGAAAGTTGTTTCAGTGACCTCACACCCTGTGCACACCACGACAACTTCCCTGCTTCCTTTCCCATTCCTGCACTAACTCTTTCCTCATTCTAACCTCTAAACCCTGAAGTTCCTTTCCACACAGACACGATGTATGGGAAACTAAATCCATGCAAAGCTGTTTAGGCCTGATATTTCCAGCCTTTCTGCTATTTTGAGACTGTGTTAAGCATGGTAGGTGAGAGTCTCTGCTTTCTCGGGTCTATGTGTTTAGAACTTTATCCATCTATTGACTTTGGAAGGTATTGAATGTAGTTGTCACTGTTGTGTGTCAGCAAGTCCAGTTTCTCCTGAAGGCCAGGAACCTGGTTCACCTGCCTGTGATATAGTGATGTCATTGTAGTGACAGCCTGTGGTGGCCTTGTGTACAAAGCCACATACCCACTATGTGGTGGTTTGAGTTAGGTGTCCTTCATAAACTCTTGTGTTCTGAGTGCTGGGTCCCTAGCTGGTAGCACTTTGGGAATTGGAGTCTTGCTGGAGGAGGTGTGTTGTTTGGAGTGGGCTTCTGAGTGTTATAACCAGCTTCCCCTTGCCAGTGTTGGCCAGGAGCTGATATCCAGCCTCTGCTCATGCCACATTTTCTCCTACCATCATGAAGTTTTCCCTCAAGTCTTTAAGCCAAAATCAACTCTTTCCACAAGTTGCTTTTGGTCAGGTGCTGAGAAGGTAATGGCAACACTCTTTATAAATTAGTGACTTCCTGTGGCAGTTACCTTCATGTTGCTGGAACCAGACAACTTACCAGAAGTAGCCTATGGAAGTAGAGGGTTTATTTCTGGCTTACAGTTTCTAGGGGAAGCTTCATCATGGTAAGGAAAGCATAGCAGGAGCAGATAGCCAGGTATCACATCTCTACACCAGCAGGGAGAAAGTGGAGAGAGAGAGAGAGTGAGCTAAGTGCAGCCAGTGAGGCTATGCTGTAACACCCAGGACCAGCTGCCTAGTGACATGCCTCCCTCAGCAAGGCATCCATCACTTCTCAAAGGGTCCACTGGCTGGAGATCAAGTATGAGGCTTAATCACAAACATGTGAGGCTATGGGGGTGGGCATTTTACATTCAAACCACTACACTCCCCAACTGATGATCCCTAGTTATTTGATCTTTGGAACAGACCTCGGAGTCATATAATCAAAGCAATTTATCATCTTGAAAGGTCCTATTTTAGGGTCTTTTAATATCATGAGTTTCCCATACATTACATGCTTGATGGCAGATAAGAGCATAGTTTGAAAGTATAAGCTAAAGTCAAGTTAAATTTAGTAGCTATGTATGGTTTATTTATCTTTCTAAGCAGGGAAAAGAATTCTTTACTCAGATTACTTCACACTTACTGATTTTATTTAAATTTCCCTGCTTCTCTTGAAGATCGTCACCCTTGTGAATTAAGCTTCAGAATGGCCCCAGCACTCACATCCCAGTGGTAATGACAACTCTGTTTAGGAGATGTACTGGGTTTGTGTTCGTGTTCTTATTCTATTAGCTGTAAGCACATCTTGCAAAAGCTATGTTGTTATCTTTTTTAAAGGTAAATAGTTACTAAATGTTCATGAAGCCCACTGTTCCATCCTAAATTATTATTAAGGCATTAATAGTGTGATTTTTGTACAATACTTCTTAGGTTACCTAGCATATGGGAGGCCCGGAGTTTGATTCCCAGCATGGTGAAAACCTAAGGAAAAAGATAGGAAGTATTATTTATTAAGTGGAAACCTTTACTGAGCTAAGGAAACAATTCACATTTTGTTGAGTTATTTACAAGTGGCAGCCTCTCTTGCCTCTGGTTGGCTATAATGAAATGAGGAGGAGATCTATGAGAAAAATCATTGTGTTCTTGACCAGGAGATCAAGACTCTCATTTATCCTTCTGTGAACCATCAATTTTGGAGAAAGTCATATGGGGTTGTTCCTCACTTAGAGTTGGGTCTGATTGGTTTCTTCAATAAGGATCTTTGGTTTTCCTAAATGGGACCCCAATCAAGCATAAAAGGAGGAGAGTTCAAGTGTGGAAATGGATAGTTACCATCCATTCTCTTTTTCCTCACAGTATTAGTTGTCTTTTACTGCCATTAAAAAAATTAACAAAAACTTAGTGGCTTAAAGTCATACAGTTTCTGGTCTTGCAGTCTGTGGGTCAGAGACAATGCTAGTCTCCTGGGCTGATACCAAAAGGCACAGCTGTGTTCTTTAGTCTATATGTCTTTGCTCATGGCCAGAAAATGCTCTAAGGACAGGTGATATACACGTTCCAGAGATTAGGATGTGAATGTTTTCAGGGGAATCATAACTGTGCCTTCCACACCCCGGTTCTATTTTGCTGCTGTTAAACTCATCATGAAGTTCCGAACATCTTACCCATCACCAAGCAGGATGTGTCCATCGGGCGTCATCCTTGAATGCGGGTTGTTTTGGGGGTGGGACAGACCTTGGTATTGGTGACTCTGTCTAGTTGCAGTCAGTTTTCTGAGAGGGACTCAGTAGAAATCTGTTAGAACCCTGTTTCCAGTGGTTTGTGGCATGAATACTTCCTTTTGGAAAGCATAGGCAGTGAGGTGGGAGGGGATTATCTATCAGGCTGACCACAGTGTCCACTATAGTTAACAACAGTTGGATTTCAGAGTTCCTTTCCATGCCCAGTGAGGTGACACAGGCTTTGGGGAGACAGACCCAGCTGTAGGGGAGAGAGGCTGTAAGCAGCAAGTGAACCCAGATGACTCTAGGTAGGGACAGCGAGGTTGGGAGAAGCAGAAGTAGACAGTGACTTCATCTGATAAAATATAGACACAGCAATATGTCAGTTTAAATAGGGTCCGAAGTTCAAGGCTGAGGTTTGACAAGAAGTTTGTGTTCAGGGAACTGGGAAGGGCCCCAGAATGCCAAGACAGGCTATGGGCAACGAATAGGGTTTTGAGTATAGGACCAAGTGTGGACCATGGCCAGGTCAGGGTGGTTTTGTGTCTATCAGCAGCTGGTTTGGTTTCAGGTGGAGGAGTAGCTCTGTGTAGAGGCAGAGGCCCCAGGGTAGTAGCTAAGGCTGTCACTGCTATGTCCTCTCCAGGACAAATACAGCCAGCCTTTATTTGTAGGGAGAAGAGGAAAGCCAAGGCTGGAGATAGGGGCTGAATCTGACATATGACTCAACTTCCTGCTGAGTTTATGACAGACCTGTCTCCCCCAAGGAAAATTCTTCAATATTTCATTGTTTTCCTCCCCCTCTCCACCTAAGACAGACTAATGGGCGTAATTGCTGATGCTTGAAGAGGAACATTCTTCTGAGTCAAAAAGACTGCAAATCACATTTTATAAGAACACAGTAGATTATATCAAATTAAAGTGTTTCTTCTTTAGAGTAAATATTGCCATGCTTATTTGCTTTGTGTCTTGGGGCATAGAGAAAGGAATTCTCTATTTATAATGATTCCTTTGCAAAGCAGATTGCTCTCTGCACCTACACTGACCAGCACAAAGGAAGAGAAAAAGCTCAGGCTTTGTACAATAAACATAGGGGCGGAGGTTGGGTGAATAGCTTGTTCAGTATATGTAGTTATTAAGTGAATTCAGCCTCCCAAGAACAATGAAATTCCTTGACGTGACTAAAATGATGAAGATGTTTATGAACTTGGAATCTGCAGAGTATCTGAGCTGCCACTTTTCCAGAGTACATTGATTGATCAGACCTTGCTTTCCTGATTGACAGCTTGTAGTCCAATGGATGACATCATTCTCTGTGAATAAGAGCCTTATTTCTTTTCCTTTCAGTCTACCTATTTTTTTCTATCTCCTTTCCCACTAATTTTCACCTTCCTATTTGGTTAGTATGTCTTGGTCTCTTAGGTTAAGAGGTAGTGACTTGGGATGGAAGAGATGGCTCAATGGTTTAGGCCTTACTTACAAGGCAATGCCCTGCACCCACATAAAGCCAGATGCACAGGCATGTATCTGGAGTTTGGTTACAATGGCAGGAGGCCCTGGTGCACCCATTTCTCTCACTCCTTGCAATAAATAATAAAAATATTTTAAAAAAGAAATAGCTACTGGGCTGGAGAGATGGCTTAGTGGTTAAGGCACTTGCCTCCAGTGCCTAAGGCCCTGGGTTCAATTCCCAGTACCCCCATAAGCCAGACCTACAAGGTGGTGGCTCTGGTGTTCTCTCTCTCTCTCTCTCTCTCTCTCTCTCTCTCTCTCTCTCTCTCTGCCTGAAAATGAATAAATAAAACATTTTTAAAAAATAGCTACTGATTGTCATTGCATGCCAAACTCAAGGTGGTTTGTGTTTAAGATAGGACACGTGTGGACCTTGTCAATGCTAGGTAAATCTAGAGGGCTGTTAACTAATGTCAGGGCTGAGGTTAGTGTTATCAGTGTGCGAAGAAGAAAAAGGTGTAGTTCGTATACTAAAGTAGACTATGAGATGAGGAGTTAGGTTTTCCACTTGCAAAGTCCTGAACACATGCATCCAGGCTGAGCTTTCTTCTTTCTTTGTGCTTCTTTACTGATGTCCTGGACCACTGAGGTCGCCCTAGGGAAGCTCAGAACTCTTGTTGTCAGTTTTGTTGGGATGAGCCAAACTCAACCCTGCCCTGCAGACCTCTTCTGTGACCCTTTGTGGAAATGGTCCTCAGTGGGAGAGAAACGGTGCTGTCACCCGTAGAGCCACTTCTGCCACTGTGTTCCACATCTTGGAAGATGACAGTAAGGAGGATGTATCCTCTGATCAGAGGCAGTGGTTTTGATCTTCCAGAAGCTGATCCATTGAGATCTGGGACACACAGGGGAACGAGAATCCTTCGGAACCATGCTGACTCTGACTTTGTGCAATGGCTCTGTTCTGTTCTGTTGGGTTTCCTTTCAGGATGGTTCCACACAAGTCACGCTTCTTGACCCAGTGACTCCATTCCACAGCCTGGAGCCTGCAACTTTCTGAACCCTCCTTCCTATTCCCTGGGTCTCTCCTCACTGCCATAGATGCCAAGTTCTCCTACACCGAGGAAGCGTCCAGGCCCCACTTTCTGTCTGTCTCTGGCTCTTAGCTCATGTGTCGTTGTCACTGGGAACACTCGCTGATCTTTATGCCATGTGTGACTCATAGTGGTCCTGAGTCAATGTTTCTAGGATCATATTAAAACTTAGAATACAGAGAAGTGGAATGACTGATATAGACCTGAACGCTGTCCTCTGGCCTCCACATGTGTACCGTGGGCATGTACGAGTGTGATCTCATGATCACACATAAACATACATGTGCTCATACACATGCAGAATAAATAATATTTTAAAAATATATTTATTCATTTTCAAGGAGAAAGAAAGAGGAGAGAGAGAGAGAGAGAGAGAGAGAGAGAGAGAGAGAGAGAGAATGGGTGTACCAGGGCCTCCAGCTACTGCAAATGAATTCCAGATGAATGTGCCATGCATCAAACCCGGATTGTTAGGCTTTACAAGCAAGCGCCTTAACCACTGAGTCATTTCTCCAGCCCTAATTTTTTTTTAAATGAGAATGCAGGCTGAGGAGCTGGTGCAAGCCTGAGGACCTGCTTTCCGATTCATAGCACCCATTAAATGCTAGTCATCAAGGTACCTTCAGGAAGCTGAGGCAGGGATTTCTGAGGCAAACTGACTAGCTAGACTTGTCAAGTTCTGGGTTCAAGTAGCCAAGCCTGTTTTAATAAGTACGATGGAGACTGATTGAGGAAAATGCTCGATGTTGACCTCTTCATGTGCACGCATGTCCACATGCATGCAAACATATGCACACATGCGTCCACACCACACACACACGTATTCACATTAACTACCAAACCACACTGAAAATGAGTTTGCTCTGTGTGGAGGAGCTGAGAGGAAGGAGCCTTTAAGCCCTAGGTACATCCATTTCAAGGCTTCTGTGTAGGTGGTCTTACACTGACCTCATTCATTATTTACGTGTCAGATGTTGAAACATTTCCACAGGAAACATTGAAATAACAGTTATCAGCCACCTAGCGTTTGATGACAAGTTCAAAGACAAATACAAACATTGGTGTTTCATATCATGGGCGTCTAATAACTTGTTGGAAACAAACTCTGTAAAAAGAGGTATGTTTCAAAATGATGGTTTTTTATTGTTTTGTTTAGTGTGGGCTATAGTCAGTCTCTTGGGAAACTAGAGTTTTTCTAGCTCTCTACAGGAACCCTTTATTTCTAATATTATAAGGATAGTACTGGTTAAAAAAATTCCTCATTTTTTTTTTAATTTTGGTTTTTCAAGTTAGGGTTTCACTGTAGCCTAGGCTGAGCTGGAATTCACTATTAAATCTCAGACTGGCCTGAACTCATGGCCATCCTCCTACTTCTGCCTCCTGAGTTGGAATTGAAGGCCTGCACCACCACACCCAACTAAAATCCCGCATTTTATAGATGAGGAAATCTGAGATTGTAACACAACAGCCTCATAGTGAGGGCAGGTGAAACATGGACCTGCTGTTTGCACTTTCTCCATGTCATTTTTATTTACTTATTTATTTATTTGGGTTTTGTGAGGTAGGGTCTCACTCTAATCCAGGCTGACCTGGAATTCACTATGTAGTCTCAGGGTGGTCTCAAACTCACGACAGTCCTCCTACTTCTGCCTCCCGAGTGCTGTGACTAAAGGCAAGTGCCACCACACCCAGCTCTTATTTTTAAATTTTTTGACAATTAATATATTTTTGTCACCTTTGCCCTCTTTTACTCTCCTTCTGTCCCCCGAAGCCCTTCTTATTCACAGCTAATCCCCTTCCTACTTTCATATCTTCTTGTGTGTGACCTGTGGTTTCATCACCCCTGGCCACCTTTTAAAAAAAATTTTTCCATGTAGAGTCTTGCTCCAGCCCAGGCTGACTGAAATTCACCTCGGCCTCCCAAGTGTTGGGAATTAAAGGTGTTGTCACCGATCCCAGTGACAACATCCCCCTTTTAACATAAGAAAGACAATGAATGGGAGTTGAATGTTCCAGACCTCCTGCCAGCATAGCTTGTCTTCAGCATGAAATTATTCTCTGAGTTTCCCATGTTTGACTTATATTTTTTGGGGGGAAGTGATGAGCACTGTACTCTTTCAGCCCTCACCAAAGATATTAATATTTTCAGGTCTGCAATGAATGTACTTTTGCGTTTTGAACTTGACTTGTTTCGTGGTACAATCGAAGATGCTGAGGATTTTTCACCTGGCTTTGTAGGTCTGGTTTAGAGTTCATGGACCTTACATGCTCTCTTTAAAAATCATAGCACATGGGCTGGAGATATGGCTCAGTGATTAAAGGCACTTGCAAAGCCTGAAGGTCCAGGTTTGATTTTCCAAGACCCACATAAAGCCAGATGCACAAAGTAGCACATGTATCTGGTGTTCATTTGCAGTGGCAAGAGGCCCTGACACACCTATCATTCTCTCTCCTCTCAGAAAAAAAATAAATTTTTAAAAATCATAACACAGAAAACCAAATGTAAATAGACTTCTGTTGTAGTCAACCTTCTCTGTTGCTGTGCAGAAAGAACCCAAGCAAAAGCAGCTTCTTGAGGAATGGGTTTATTTGGCTTATGGACACAAGAGGAGACTCCATCCTGGCAGGGAAAACGATGGCATGAGCAGAGGGCTGGACATCACCTCTGCCACAGCACTGCAAACATCATCAGGAAGGTGTGCCAAACACTGGCAAGGGGAAGCTGGCTTATAACCCCATAAGCCCGCCCCTGACAACACAGCTCCATCAAGGTTGTAAACCCCAAACTGCCATCAGCTGAGGATCGATCAATCAGAACACATTCATTTGTTTGTGGGGGACACCTGGATCAAACCATGACAACTTCCTAACAAGTGCTTTTGGGTGGGAAATGGATTAAATGAAATTTCTTTGTTTTGCCCCAATATATCATTTAGATATGTCTCAAATTGTAAGGACGAATATATAACCTACTAAGTTATGAACCAAAGAATCTGTTTGTCATATCTGTGGTCATTTAGTGCTGATAGAATAGACTAGTTATAGATAATTTCTTTTTCTTTTTTTCCCTTTCCCAGGAAAGGGAGGACTTCAGTATTCTTCTTGCCTGCTCCATGGTCCCATAGCTCCTAGGACCCAGCACTGTTGTTCCTGTACTGATGTTCCCTTCCCCAAGGATTCGAAGGGCTTGGGGCTAACCAGGCCTTTTGGCTGGAGAACTGGGCCTTCATCTGTCATATTGTTTCTATAGGAAAATACATTCTGAGTTTCCTACCACTAACCTGCACGTGAACTTTGACGGATGCCTGCTCACAGTAGAGGCAGCTCGTTTCTGTTGGGCTGATTAGCTAAACAGCTCATTAGCTTAGCGTGGTTTAGCAATCTGATCTCATTAGCTAATGTGCTATGATAACATCTACATTCTCGTGTCAGAAAGAGGAAGAGGCATTCCAAAATGCGCAGGCCCCCCCACCACAGGGTTCCCACCTCCAGAGGACTCCTGCTCAGCCAGCGCCCACATGTGCCTAGACAGCCAGCACCCAAGCAGGCAGGCATTCCCAGGGTGGCCTGTCTGTGAATGTCAGGCACTGGTTAAGGGTGTCAGTCCTCGAACAACCCAAATGCAGGTGCTGGTATTGTTTCCATTTTACAGATTAGAAAGTACATTAAGTCCCATGTTGCATATAAACAATGATATTTGTTTAAACAAAAGATTTAATATTTGTCCAAAGTGGCAAAATGTCATTGTTGTTTTTGTTGTTGTTCTGTGTAGGACAGATGATATCAGGTATTGTTTCTCAAGAACTGTATGCACTCCTTTGAGACAAGGTCTCTCATTAGTCTGAAGTTCACCAATTAGGCTAGACTAGATGGCCAGAGAGCCCCAGGGACCCACCTGTTTCTACCTCTCCAGTGCCAGGATCACAGGCACACACCACCCTGCATTGCTTCTTATTTTTTTTTTTTTTTAGTTTAGGTCCTCATGCTTCTGGGTCAAGAACTTTAGTGACTGGGCATTTCACCCAGCATGGCCCTCTTCTCGCTCCTCTCCTCTCCTTTCTTTTCCTCTCCTCTGCTCTCCTCCCCTCCCCAACCCTGTCCCCCTTTCCTCTTCTCATCTTCCCTTCCCTTCCCTTCTCTTCCCTCCCCTCCTCTTCCCTTCCCTTCCCTTTCCTTCCCTCCCCTCCCTTCCCCTTCTCTTCCCCTCCCTTCCCCTTCCCTTCCTTTCTCTATTTCATTCATTTCTCTTCCCTTCATTTTCTTTCTTTTTTGGCATAAGTATGTGTGTGTACATGTGAACATTGCTTTAGGTTCTTTGGCCACTTGGTCATAGTGAAGCTGGCACACTGTTACCTTGCAACCAGGCAGAACCAGTGTTTCTATGTTCACATTGTTTCAGTCTGACAGGGTGGTGGCCTCCTGCTTAGACAAGTCCAGGTGTGCTTCGTTCATCCCAGGTTGATTAGGACGGCATGCAAGAAGCTTAGAAATAGACTTGCTTGGGTGGGTTGCCTTGGGAAGGAAACTCACAGTTTACTTCTTAAAGGAACAGGCACTTTCAAAGCAAGCTTCCCCCATACTTTGTAAGTTCTGCTATGTTGCTAAGAAATATAAAGTTCTTTGCTCTCAAGAAATGACAAAGACTGAATGTAGAAGTAAGCTTAAGGATCCAGATATGGCGAGGATGTGGAAAAATAAGAACTTTCTACACTGTTGGTGGGGATGTAAACTGGTACAGCCATTGTGGAAAGCAGTGTGGAGGTTCCTGAGACAGCTGAAAATAGACTTACCATATGACCCAACTATACCACTCCTTGACATAGATCCTAAGGACTTTAGTCACTACCCTAGAGATACCTGCTCATCCATGTTTATTGTGGCTCTGTTTACAATAGGTAGGAAATGGAACCAGCTTAGATGTCCCTCAACTGACGCATGGATAATGAAGGTGTGGTTCATTTATATGATAGAGTTCTATTCATCAGTAAAGAAAAATGAAACTATGAAATTTTCAGGGACATAGATGGATCTGGAAAGGATTATAGTAAGTGAGGTAACCCTGGACCAGAAAGCCAAACACCACTTGTTCTCTCTCATATATGGATCCTAGCTACTAATGTTTAGACTTGTATGTGAGTTGGAGTAAAAGTTAGTAGTAGAGGCCAGTAAGCTAGATAGGGGCTATAAGGGAGCGAGGAGAGGGGAGACTTAAGGGGAGGATTTTGTATATACATATATATATATATGCAAATAATCAGATTACTAGGGGTGCAATGGCTAAGTAGGGGAAGGGATTGAGTAACGGAAGGGTGGAAGGAGGGGTTAACCAAAATTCAAGAGGTTTAGAATAAGCCATATGGAAATCTACTTCTTTGGATAATGGCACACCCAGAAGCCATAGATTGTTATTAGAAATATTTCAGTGCCAGGGTTGGGATACCTTCCAGTGGGTTGTTGGCCAGGGAGGTTCCTGAGGACCCCAAAACATTACAGACCATTGCCAAGGCTCTTGGCTGCCCACCAGAATGAGATGGTAAGACCCTACTGGTGAAGATCTCACAGGCTTGGGCTGCAGGTCATTGAGAAATCAAGCTGGAGCTGAATTAGAAACCTCCTCTCTGTTAACCAGCTGACAGAAAGCTGGAAAAAGCTACACTGCATGCAGTCCTGTGGGAGAGAGAAGTCATCAACAGTGGTGAACAGCAATAGAACGTGCAAGTGGTAAGACTGGCCAGCCAGTCCAAAGGTGCCAACTGGTGCAATAGTGGCATGTCTGTTACGTCTGTTATGGGGGAAACCAACTGCTCTCTGATTGGCCTGCTCCATGGGAGGGAATACATGCCTGGTACTGAAGACCTAATCAAAAGCCTATGGCAGGGGAGGTCATGGGCCCTAGGGGAATAAAGCCTGTTGTTTGACTAAATGCATACATTGTGCTTACCAAACTGCCTTATATGCATTTTTTTCTAATATGTATTTTCATATATTAATGCTACTCTCACTTTTGGCTAGAGAAATTTCTCTTTCCAGATTGTGGTCAAAAGATGCCATAGTGCTGAGAAGTGACAGTGGAATGTTCAGCACTGGGACATCTCTATCACACTTCCTGAGGCTCAGGTTCCATTGCGGGAGAGGTGGTGGAGAGAATGTAAGAGTCAAAGAAAGGGGAGGACTGCTCACAGTGCAATCTTCCAGACACAAAATGGCTTGATATTCATGACTTCACAGTGCCTGACACTTCCTACACAAAACATTCATAATAGGAGGAAAAGATGATGACATCAAAACAAAATAGAGACTAATTGAGAGGGGGAGTGGATATGATGGAGGGCGGACTTCAGAGGGGGAAAGTGAGGGTGGGGAGGGAATTATCATGGCTTATTGTGTATAATTATGGAAGCTGTCAATTAAAAGTTTTTTTTAAAGGAGCCAGATATATTAATAATGCTGAATGTTTAGGACATCATTTTGTTGGCAGGATATGATACCAGGATAAATCATTTTATATACCAGTATTAGTATTAGTGAGAACTAATTTTTACAGTAAATGGTAAAGAACATGAAATCACAGTGACTTAACCAAGATAAAGGTTTTATTTTTTTCTCAAGTCAGAGGTGTGTAGCCCAGGCTGTCCTTGTGGCTTTGTTCACGGAACCTTCAGAGACTCAAGTTCCTCAGTCCTTATCACTTCCTGTTCCCTCAGAGGGGACCCTTGTTCTCGAATTCTGTTGTCCCCAAGTTTCAGATACCTGGATGGACCAGAGAAAGAAAGCTCTGTTAGAGCTGCTGCATGGCATCCCCTGTACCCCATTTGCTGGGTCTTGGTCACCAGGCTTTAAGGAGCTGCAAGGCCAGCTGAGTCTCTGCTCTGCCCTTCTGTGTGCCCCATTGTTATCACTGAAGACCAGTGTCTCAGTCAGCCACACGCCGCTGGGATGAATCTCCAAATCAGGCACAGTTTTTGGGAGGAAAACTATTGCTATAGATACAGGGGAAGTCCCATAAAAGTGAAAGAGGCTGGCCCTCTTTCACAGGTACAAGAAGAGAGAAAAACCCATCACCGACACCATACACACAGAACAGCAAACAGGCAGGAGGGCCAAAGAGAATTTCTTCCCCTTTATATAGCCTTAGGGTGGGGTCTTGCAACCCTTCCCCAGAATTAATGGCTTCCTGAGTCTCTGGAATTTCCTTCCTGCACTGCCCACAGAGGAAAGGATTTTTACTTCTAGCTTCTTTGAGCTTCTTTACATCCTGCCCCTACTGAGAGGCTGCCTTCCTGTAAACATCCTCAGAGACCCACCCAAGATTACTTGGAAGGTCAAGTTGACATCAAAACTTAACCATCACAACCAGGCAATCTGATACTGAGGAACAGCTAACAGGGCTTCCATGTCCCAAGAGGAAGTAGGAATGTTGAATGCCTATGGTGGGGTGGAGATGGTGGGGGGGTGGGATATGAGACCAGGCTGGGTGAACATTGGCAACCATCTGTAGCGTTTCTGTGAACTACGTCAGGTGTTTTGGTGGATCCTGACTTCCAGAGGCTGAGCCGGTGCCACTGACTAAGGTCAGTGGTTCATGCTGTTAACTGTCTCCTGGCTGACTCTTCTTGGTAGACACAATACAATGTAGGGACTGTCCACTCTTTGCTGGTGAGGTCCCACACATGGGGCCATCACTCCCTTAGGGGCTGGATCAATTTGGTTCTTCATAGATACTTAGGCAACACCCACCCTGAAGTCAAGTACTGGAGTAGAGGCCATGAGTCTGCCCCATTCTAAGGGAGAATACAGTCACCAAATGAAAGATGAATGAGTCCCATGACAGTGTTCCTGTGGCTTCCCACTGCTCCACTCATGGGCTGTTCTTCTGTCTCCCCACCAGCTCCTCTAAGAGAACTTTCAGATGCCTATTGATAGTAAGAGAGATGGACAGGTTGCTTGTCAGTACTTTGCAAATGTCCTTTCCTGGTGGCTTCTGTGACCAGACCAGGCCTGTCCTTATTTAGTAGTGTTGGTTTTCAGTGAATTATCTCTGTCCCAGATCAACATGCTACAATCAAGACATGTATCATACTTATTTTATAATCACCTTCCATTGGAGGGGGGAAAATAAATAAGGGAGGAATGTGCTGAGTCATGTTAGTGCTGTATGGACATAGGAGATATGTATCTAGTAAAATTGGCTGCGCATTTTATTGGAGAAAATGACTCAGGGAAAAATGTAAGAATTTAGGCACAAAGGCATGCAGACTTTTGAGCTAGAAGTATTTTAACTTTTACAAACTCAGTTACCAGACACCCTGGAAAGAATAGGCTGTGAAGTGAAAGCTAGCCAAGTTTTATAAAGAAGTAGTCACATCCAAGGAATCTAATTTCCTGGGAAGCCCTGTAGGATGTGATGGATGAAGCAGGTGATAGATAGAATAGTACTTTCCCTTAGTAAGATAACTTGATTCCATCTTTCACACCATGGTCTTCCCTTGGCCAGAGAAAATGGTCCAGGCCCATGGCTCATAAATAGCAGTGCATAAAGGTGTGGGTGGAAGGGTAGTGATAAAATTCAGGAAATGTGATTTAGGAAAAGATTTGAATGAGTAAGAAAAGCCAATCTCAAAAGGTTGCACATTGTATGGTGCCATTTACATAGTATTCTCAAATTATTATAAATAAAGCGGCCATATGGTTGCCAGGAGCTAGGGGAAGGGGGGGGATGGTGTGGGTCTAGAGTAGTAGCAAGAGCGCTTTTGTGTTGGTGGGATGGTCTTGTGTCTTGGTTAATCTCTACATGTGATAAAATGTTCTATACTTACAGACAAATGATTTATCAAACAAAGCAATTCATAAAGGCCATGACATACCCAGAGAGGTCTGTAGTCTCCTTTATTGAATTGCACCTGCTAACTTGCTTTTGGGTGGGAAATTAGATGACAGATATTCTCTTAGGACATAAACTCAATGAAAAGAAGGTTAAAATTAAGGGAAATAAGCAAGGGAAAAAAGAGAGAAATGAAAAGGTTGAGGACTGTGCACTTTTTTGTTTATTCATTTTTCAAGCAGAGAGATGAGAGAGAGAGAGAGAGAGAGAGAGATAGAGAGAGAGAGAGAGAGAGAGAGAGAGCGAGCGAGCGAGCACCAGGGCCACCACCTTGTGGGTCTGGCTTATGTGGGTCCTGGGGAATTGAATCCAGGGCCTTAGGCACGGGAGGCAAGTGCCTTAACCGCTGAGCCATTTCTCCAGCTGCCGTGCACTTTTTTGGACAGCTTGTTTATGGGTCTACCTAATTTTTTTTTAAAAAAATTAAAAACAGAGTGTTTTAGATGCCTCTGACATGTGGCCACCAATTAGACGACACAGACATTGGCTATGTGTATAGTTGGCAGATATCAGTGAACCTAGGAGGGAGGGGAGGAAAATCAGCCTTGGATCTGAGAATTCTTTATCAATGGCCGAGTAATATAACACTGTATATTACGTTAGAGTAGTCATTACCTTCCATTTCAGGCAGTCTCTTGCCACGCTTTGAATGTAAAATGTCCCCTCTTCACCCAGGCTCATGTGATTAAACATTTGGTCCCCAGTTGTGGGTGTGGTTTTGAGAGGGTGTGGAACCTTTGGACGTGGGGGCCTCGCTGGAGGACATAGGCTACTAAGGACTCAGCTTTGAAGGCTTGACCCTGTCTTTAAGGGTTTAGCTCTCCCTATACACCATGATGGTCTTGCTCTTGCTTCCTGGTCCGCTATTTCAAGTCCTGGTCTCTTCAGATATGAGAAACGCCAGCCACATACTCTTGCTTTCATGAACTCTTTCCATCACGCCTTTCCCACCATGATGGCTTAAAATTGAAACCATGAGCTGAAAGAAACCTTTCTTCCCTTAAATTGCTTCTATCAGGTATTTGACAAGAGTGACAAGAAAATTAATTCATGTACCCCTCAAATCACTGGTGACTTACAGAGCGAGTGTGATAAGACAAGGTCACATAGTTCATCTGGGGCAGGAAGGAGTCCAACTTGCTCCACACCAAGTTTGATCAGAGCAAAACTAAGACATTGTCCACATGGGGTTTTGGGAATAAGTGAATCAAGGACCCGGGTTAACACGAAGGGTGGGAAAGGAGGGTGTGTGGGAAAGAACAAAGGCTACAGAATTAGTATTTTCAGCCCACAGAGACAGCAACTTAAAATTAGTGTCTTTTAGAGAGACAGGAGTTGGCTGTTGTCACAGAAGTGGAAGGAGGTTAGCTCACATCACACTGCTGAGTGGTGAGTGGAATGAGAGGAGGAAAAGTCTAGAAGTATGGGTGTTAGTTCCAGGGCCCCAGACTATGGATATGTGGGGTCTTCTGTTGTAGTCAGCTTCATGTTGCTGGGATGAACATCCAAACCAGACACAGTCTTTAGGAGGAAGGGGTTTATTTGAAGCTTACAGATCCAGGGGAAGTTCCATAATGGCAGAAGAGACTGGCTCCCTTTCATAGATCCAACAGAGAAATAAAACCACCACCAGCCAGCACCACCCATAAGCACAGCCAGGCAGCAAGCCAGTAGCCAACCTGCAGCAAGAAGGACCCCAGACCTGAGACTGCTCTGCATACCTTTAGACTGGAATTTAGATCCATACTCCCCCACACCGGTGACCCGCCCTCCAGCTATGTGGCTGGAGACCCAAGTTATAAACTTTAATGAAACACCTGAGTCTATGGGGACATACATTCAAACTACCACACCCTCTTTGGAGAGGCAAAAGAGTCTTCTAATCTATTAGGGCAAGACTTCATCTTTATAACTGAAAACTTCTGGGGGTGGGTCAGTTAGGGGAGCCTCTGTGAGAGGTAACTCATCCTCATTCTGTCTGGTGTTCTGCGGATGGATTCAGCTTCTCCCTTCTCCTCTGGTTCTGTTTTCTTATCCTTGATGGTTTGATGTCACTGTCTTACATTTTTCCTCAGGAAAGGGAATTTCTTATTTCATAATCTTAAAACTACCTGAAATAGCAGCAGGTAATGTTCTTTCAGATAGAAAGAATGGTATCTCTTTTAAAGATTTTTTTTCTAAGTTAGAAGACAGCCAAACATTTCTCACATTCAGAAACTTAGTGGGAAGGATGTGTGGGTGCAGAAAAGCTTCCTACATTTTGCATTTTCTAAAATGTCCTTTTCCATCTAAAACATGTCTCCATGGAACCTCAAAACTCTTCTCTACCCACAAAGTATCCTTTTCCTTCTCTGCAAAATTTGTGCCTGTACTTGGGATTACATCAGCGGTGGTTTCTCACAAAGAGTTGCTACGAGTGATGAGTTTCCTGTCTATTAATTGTGACTATATTCTTCCCTCCCCAGAAAAGCAAGGACGTACTAACTCTGTGGGTTGGTACCACAAAGGTCACCCAAGTTGCTCCTTTATGTACCTACTTACTTTTCATAGAAGTCAATGCAGCATTCACGTCACAGTGTGACAAAGGTGTTGGGTTCCATGCCAGTTACTTGGGAATTTGTACAAGAGATGGCCTAAGGAGTGTACTCAGTGACTTGTGCAGATATATGTCACTAAAGGGCACAACCTTAATAAGAGATTCTGAACCTTTATGTTCCACATTTTGCCCAAAATGATATATATATCATTTCATATATATAATGAAATATATATATTTCATTAATTCTACAAGTAGACATCTATGATTATTGTACTAGGTGTTGAACATTAATTGATAACCAAAACAAAGTCCTTATACCTATGGGGCATGGAGTTGGGCATTGGGGTCCTCAGAGAAGCAATTACAAAGAGATTAAGCATGCCCAGACATGTAGTATTTGTAGTAGAAATCCCCCAATATGGGAGAAGGTGGGAAGAGAGCTGGCAACCCTGAGAGAGCCTTACACCATGCTGGTGTGACCCAGTGAAGAGAGGAAGAAGGCTGTGTAGAAGCTTCCAGCACTATCTAGGGAAGGTTTGTCAAGGATCTTGAGGGTCCTGGAGCCAAAATTAGAGGATGTGAACCCCAGGATGGTCATAGAAGCATCTACACTCAGTCATTGGCTGGGAAGTATGACTTCTCATAATTCCACAGAAGCACGGGAGGAGGGACCTATCCATTGTGCTCTCAGGAATAGGCGCTCTGGGAAGCCAGCTGCAAGCTGCCTCAGTAATGGCGATAGGGAAAGATACTGAATCCCAAATCGTGTGCCTAATGCAGTCAGAGCCGCAGTGAGCTCTGTGAACACAAGGGGTGCTGTGGTAATGGGGTGTGTGTGTGGGGGGGATGATCAATCTTGATTGCCAACTGGAGATTTAGAATCACCATGGAAACAGCTCCCTAACCATGGCCACGAGAGAGTGTCTAGATTAGGTTGGGGACAGGACCACGCTATGGCCTGGGGCCCTGGACTAGATAAAAAGGAAGAGGTGAGCTGAGTGGCAGCTCTCATCACTGTCTGCTTCCTGACTATGGACTGAATGTGACCAACTGCTTCCTTCTTCTGCCACCATGCCTTCCTCAGGGTCATGGACTCCACCGTGGGACTGTGAGCTGAAACAAACCCTTTCTCCCTTGACTTACTTCTTTTCAGTTTTTTTGTCACAGCGACAAGGGAAGTAATTAATATGAGAGGGGACCTCTGGGAGCTGAGGTTTTAAGATTAGGGAGGAGCTGACTGGGAGGAACCAGAGGGCAGGGGAGCACTTTGTGGGAAGAAAAGGGCCATGGTGTCCAACTAGATGGGAAAGCCTTGAGGGTACACCTGAGACTACAGCTCTCGTATGGGAAGCTAACCTGGGTGGGGGGAGAAGCAGTAGAAAGGCTGGGAGGAAGATCAGGTGTGGCCAAGCAGATGGAGACCAGGGGACAGATGTGATGAATCAGAGTCAAGTGGACTGTAGGTAAATCGGCTGTGGGAAGAAGTGAAGCTCAGGTCTTGGGCTCAGCGTTGGATGTATGCAGGGAGGGGGGAGAAGGGGACTTGCCCAGTAACCCTGGGAGTTCTCTATGTGTGAAATGCAACAACGATGTCTAAGGAAAAGAAGAGAGCTTAGCTGAGTGAGGCCGTGGGGAAACAGAAGCTAGAAAGGAAAGGAAGGGTGATGTTGAACAGGGCAGGGTAGGAGGGGAGCAAAGATGGTGGTGGGCATAAGCGAGGGAAGAGAGGGGGCAGCCAGTGCTAAAGGAATCCTGGTGCTGAGAATGCTGCCAGATAGGGTGGCATGCTGGTCATTGGTGACCTTAACAGGATCTGTTGTTTAGGTGGTATGATGGTGGGGACACCAGATTGGAGTGGGCTGGGGAATTGTGGGAGGCAGGAAAGAGCAAACTGTATGTGAAGGAAAGAGGAGAGAGGTCAGTGACTCACTGGAGGAAGGTGGAAGAGGCTTTACAGTTGTGTGTGTATGTGTAGTGTGTGCGTGTGTGTTCATATATGTGGGTGCATGTGTGCAGGTCAGGATGTCTGCCTTAGCCACTCCCCTCTTATTTTTTGAGACAGGATCTGCATTGAACCCAGAGTTGGCTAGACTCGCTGACCAGTGAGGCCTAAGGATCCTGAGGTTACAGTTGCACACTGCTATGCCCATGGGGCTTTTTACATGGATGCTGGGGATCCGAACTCAGATCCTCATGCCGTACAGCAACAACTTCACTCACTGAACTCTCTCTCTAGCCCAATTCTGCTGTTTTTTTGAAGTTTCCTTTTTTTAAATCTTAAATATATGTTTATTGTCCATAATGTGTTACATTATTCAGTGGGCAAACAATGAGTTGTTATCCCCAATTCCCCGCTGCCATCCCTTCCCCAATCTGCTGGATAACCTCCTCCATGGGTCGTCTGAATCAGTCCTTGTGACAGGGGACCATGGATAGCCTAGTATTCAGCCAGCTTCTCCTGGCAATGCCTCTGGATAGTCTCCCCCACCACGGCTCTCACAATCTTTCCGCCCCCTCTTCCGCATAGGTCCCTGAGTCGTGGTGGATAAGTATTAAGGCTGCTTTAAGGTTGTGAGTTTAGGGGTCTTTGTGTCGAAGATCGTTGGTCTCTGTCTCACTGGCTTATCCCGTGTAGATTGAATGTCTGTGGCTGTGGTCTGCTGCTTTTTAAACAGTAATATTTTGTCATTTCCTCTAGGTTGGATACAACCATTGCCATCTTGAATGAGAGCAGCTGTGGTTACTCCATGAGACTTTCCTAGAGTAACAAAGTCCATTTTCACCCACTTACCTTCTCCCCACCAGCTGGGCTTCACAGCAGCAGAGCTAGTAGGTGGGGTCACTGTTGGATTTTAAGTGAGTCCGGGGCTTCTATTGTGAATGAATTCTCACAGCCTGTGCATACAGAGTGTAGCCAGTGCCTCCCTCTGTGGACAAGAACTTCCTCCTGGAAACTGAACTGGGTTGTCTCCTTTGCCTGGGCTGACTAAATTTCATGATGGAAAGTCACATCTTAGGACAAAGACTTCCAGCTCCCCTGATCGTCCCATTAATTCCAAAGAACTGAAGACCTGGCCCTGCTAACATCATGGAAGTTGGATCAACTTCTTACCCTTCTTTCCAAAGATGCATGGTGTGTTGGTTTCTCTGAGAAACAGTTGGTGGTTCTGCAATGTTCATGGGAAGAGCTCTGGGGGTTGGGCCTAGTTTTGGTACCATCTGTCTGTGTGCCTGGGACCCATTCCTTCTGCCTTCTTGAGGAGATTTGTTTCATCCTAAAATTCTGGGGGCTGGAGAGATAACTCAGTGGTTAAGACACTTGCCTGCAAAGTTAAGGACCCAGGTTTGATTCCCCAGCACCCACATAAAGCCAGATGCACAGAGTGCATTGTCAAGGCCTCCTGGTCTCTCTCTCTCTCTCTCTCTCTCTATATATATATATATATATATATATATATATATATGTACATGTGTGTATGGAGACCAAATGATGGACTTGAGTGCCATTCTCAGGAATGAGTGCCTTCGACCTTTTTTCCTCTTCTTTTTTCTTCTCTTCTCTTTTTTTCTTTCCTTTCCTTCTCTTCCTCCTCCTTCACCTCTCTTCTCTTTCTTTCTTTTCTTTTCTTTTTTTTTTTGAGATAGGGTCTCTCACTAGCCTGGAACTTTCCTAATTAGGCTGGACTGGCAGGCTAGAGAGCCCCTGGGATTGGCTTGTCTCCATCTTCCTGGCGCTGGGCTTAGACCCATGCCCTGCATTTAAAAAAAAAATCTGGGTTCTGAGGATTGAACTCAGATCCTCATGCTTCTGTGACAAGCACTCTACTGACTGAGCTATCTCCTCAGCCCAGCATTACATCTGTTTCATGGTCTTTCACTGCTTGCTTGAATTCTCAATTCTTTTCCTTCTTCCCACCTGTCTGAATGACACTTTTTAGATACTGTAGTTGAATGTGATGGGAACCACACACCTTGTGTTTTGTCCGGCTCCATAGTCATTACTCCAATATCACCCTTAGGATTCAAGGACACAGCGGGCCAGACTTCATAAGAAGATATTGGAAAGATACTGACAGAGCAGGTGGGATAGACCTTATATAATGAGAAGATGACTGTTGAACTCTTGGGGCTTTTCAATCAATCATTGAATTCCTGCTTTTCTTTCTTTCAAAGTTCCTTCAGTGTTCTGGGATGGGCTAGGCTCTCAGTAGCTATTAAGTACTATGATTAATATTGTCTTAAAAATTCACAAAACTATCTTTATTGCTAGTTTATAAAAGAGTTTTGCAAAGGATAGGAAAGTATGTCAAAAATTTACCACTCTTGCATGAATTGCTGGAGGCAGAATAGGGGATTGTTACTCAGATAGCCAGCAAGAACCTCTAAAATGCATACTGCATAAAGACTTGTAATTGGGTAATGTCATGGCTTTTAAAGAAAAGGGGGGGATGTTTCATGTGAGAAATGTGTATTAGACAAAAGGTTGTCAGGGGTGGACAGATTACTCAGTGGTTAAGGCGCTTGCCTATAAAGGTGGTGCATTTGTCTGGAGTTTGCAGTGGCTGGAGACCCTGAGGTGCCCATTCTTTCTTCCTCTCTCTCTGTCTGTCTCTTTCTCAAAATTAATTAATTAATTAATTAATATTTTTTAAAAGAAGGTTGTCAGGGATAAGATGATGTCCCCCTCCTCATCTTAAATACTTTAAAAGGGTGAATGAAAAACTCAATAGCAAAAATACCTAACACAGGTATCACTTCCAAAGACATACATCCAGGTACATAGCCATCCCCTGCCAGGTGGTGACTCAGCTCTGGCCCTCAGGTGGTTTGCAATCTGTGAAAAGTGAAGCTATGGGTGTAAGTCTGAAATTGCAGGCTTGCCAAAATATATCACATTGTATATTTTTTAAAGTACATTTTTCTATTTTTTACTCCTTCTAATTTCTTGTGCCCTCTTTAACATTCAAAACAATATTGTTTCCTTGGAAGGCTTTGCTTTTCCCCTTTGAATACATTTGGCTGCATATTTTAAAATGTTGAAAACGTTTGTTTTTCTTGGCTCACTCAGCATTGCCAGGAGTCGGGTCAGCACCTTGACAGATAGCCTGGATAAAACCTTGAAGTTGGTCACACTTGAAATACCAGGCCATGTTCTTCCTGCTTCTTTCCAGCTATGGAAAACAACAATCTTCCAAAAAGACCCCCATGGAATTTTAAAGACATTTCCTTCCATTTCAAAAGATCCTAAAAATTAAAGAAGTCCACATAAGCAGGAGTCTGGACTTGAGGTGATGGGAAGGAGGAGGGGTCCTCTTCAAGGCTTGTCCACAGATTTTCCACTAATGCTTACTAAGTGGTTTTCTTCCACTGGGATTTTGGCTATAAAACTAGTAAAAGAAAAATTAGAAGCTGTTGTGAACCCCATGCAAAGCTGGCTGTACTCCAGTGAAGGAGTGAGAAAGAGAGAGGGAGGGAAAAAAGGAGAAAGAGAGAGAGAGGAGAGAGAGAGAGACAGCTGGGATGTTTTTCTGGCTATCTTTCCTCCTGCTCTACACAGCCTCTGATCCCATTGGGGTTTCGCTGTGGTGGATGGTGACACCAGAACTATGCATGTGCAGGAGAAAAGATGTTGTCCAAGGCCCAGAAACTTCTGTATCTGCATTAATTTATTTACCTTCCAGATTTTATTTCACACATCCAGGGATATTTGCTTATGGAATCCTCACACAGATCCACATGTTTTCATGATGGTGCCCTTTCCTAAAGAGATAGATTTAGCTAAACTGTACTAGATACCAAATGTTATCATAATCATTATCTAGAAAGGATATCCAAAGAATGGGGGTAAGATAGGTTTCAATAATACAGATCTGGAAACATAGGTTGACAAGATTTATTTATATGTTGGGATTAGCAAGAGGCCTTTATTTAGTTAGTTATTTTGCAGCAGTGAGATTTGAATGCATGGTCTTGTGCATGCTAGGCTTTGAGCTATGTCCCTAGCCTGAGCCCTTTAAATTGTTTCCTGATTAGGATGTATTTTTTTTTCCTGAGGTAGGCTTTTGCTGTAGCCCAGGCTGACCTGGAATTCATTATGCAGTCACAGGGTGACCTCCAACTCACAGTGATTCTCCTACCTCTGCCTCCCCAGTTCTGGGACTAAAGGCATGCGCCACCATGCCCAGCCTGGATGTGACTTTTTACTATACAGTGGAAATTAGAAAACTGTGACTCTCCACCCTACCCCCATCCCCTATCACATAAGCAAGTTAGTATTCAGGAAACATATCTATTGTCACATAATTTACAGGCGAATGTTTCCTAGTCAGCGTGAGCAACATAGAGGGACTGAGAAGAGGGTACTTGAAGAGCAAGTTACTAATCTGAGTAGGGAGTGCTGGAGGAACCTTTAATGATTTGAATATGATACTGGACTATTATAGCTTAAGATGCTAGAACTTCACATGAAGTAGAACCATTATCACTTTTTAAAATGTGTGCACAGGTGTGAGGTTTCTTGTAGAGCAGCAGGCTTGGAACAAAGGTGATTCTCAACAGGTATGGTGGTGTACACTTTTAATGTCAGCACTCGGGAGGCAGAGCTAGGAGGATCACTGTGAGTTCAAGGCCACCCTGAGACTACATAGTGAACTCCAGGTCAGCCTGTGCTAAAGCAAGACCGACCCCACCTCAAATAAATAAATAAATAAAAGTTTCTCTGCTGTAGGGACTGTGGGTTCCCAGGTGAACGAAGATAAGGAGCTTTGATTTTCAGACTTCTTCTTATGATTGTCCCTCCATGATGATAGTATTGTGTAACTATTCCTGGGGAGACATGAACAAACATCTGTTCTCTCCAGATAGGGCTCCAAGGACAGACCGAAGAAATGACTCCATCTCAGTCCAGTTTAGCGAACTAGTGAGTTTATCAGGTTGACTTATAGGAGCATGGCTGAAGGGTTACTTACGGAGCATTAATGATATAAAACCATTAGTAGAAAGTCCCACCTCAGCATGAGTGACAGCCTCTCAAAAGCTGCATAGACGGAGACCCCCACTTCCCCTGTCAGTTAATCTTCCATCTCTGACATGCTAAAGCACCTCCTGAGACCACATGCATCTGGGAGGGGAAGGAGGGAGTGGACATAATCTCCGGTGAGGGTCTGATGACCCTCTGTAGCAGTTACCTTCTTAATGCTGTTACAAAACACCTGGTCAGAAGCAGCTTACTGGAAGTAAAGGGTTTCATTCAGCTTACAGTATCAAGAAGTTTCATGATGGCAGGGAGAATATGGCAGAGCAGACAGCCATCGTCACATCAGCAAGGAGGATGCAGTGTGAGTGAGCTAGCTAGCGTTGACAAGGAGATTATCCCAAAGGCTCAACCCAGTGACACACCTCCTCCAGCAAGGCTCTATCTCCCAAAGACTCCACTAGCTGGGGAGTAAGTATGATGCTTAATCACAAAAACTTCACATTCAAGATATTTCACATTTAAGCCACCACACCTTCCTCCAACTCCTATGAATGAATGGTAATAGGCTTCTCTTGCCAGTGATCAGAGCTTCTCTGATTTTAAGACAGTAACATCCATGTTCCACTTGGAGGACAACTTTCCATAACAGAGTTAGTAGCTGATCAGCCAATATTGATTAATTATTACCTAAAATAGTTTACATCAGGCTTCATTCTTTGTATGTCACGTGTAATATCATGCCCCCACTTATACATGATAATATTATCCTAAAAACTCCTTATGCAGCTACCTCACCCCCAATTCCTGACAGCTATTCTCTTATGTTTTTACTTCTGTCTCTATGGCTTCACCTTTTCCAGCTTGTTTCACAGTTGGAATTTTATGGCATGCAGCCCTTTCCGATTGGTGTATTTCACTTAACAATGTGCACTCGGGGTTCCTTTGCCATTTTGGGACTTGAAAGACTTCCCTGTATTGTTGAATACTATCCTATTA
Organism: Zapus hudsonius; assembly: GCA_004024765.1. NCBI lineage: Eukaryota > Metazoa > Chordata > Mammalia > Rodentia > Dipodidae > Zapus > Zapus hudsonius. Next base: position 86,776 of record PVHP010002292.1, read on the forward strand.
CACATACATATTACTGTTTAGCACCTATTGAAAGGCATCTTGCTTGTTTCTGAATTTTAGCATTATTAATAAAACTTTCATACATATTCAAGGACAGTGTTTTAGTCAGGGTTCTCTAGAGGAAGAGAATCAATAGAATTGATTTGTATTATAAAGGGGATTTATTGGACTAACTTACAGGAGACAATCTGGGCAGTGCAATAATAGTTGTCTGCAGGTTTGAGCATCAAGGAACCCCATAGCTGCTCAGTCCACAGGCTGGATGGCTCAGTAGTCCCTATCTGACTCCAAAGGCCTGGAGGATTTCTGGAGGGACGCTGGTCTTCAGTCCACATTGGAAGGCTGATGAAACTTGGTTCCAGTGTCCACGAGGGATAGCGGAAACAGGGTGGATGCAATCTGAGTGAGTTGCCAGGTAAAAGCAGGCACCACCTAGCAGCACAGGCAGCAGGTGAACAGGGTGGTGTCCTCCTGTGTAGTTCGCCACAGCAGAGATACCCACTCTGGAGGACTGATGCTTCCTGGAAGCACCCTCATGTCTGCGACTTGATTCCTGACCTGATCAAGTTCACATGAGAACTATAACTGTCTTAGACAAGTTATGGTGTCCATATCCAATGTCAACTTCCTTGGGTAAATGCTAAGTGTTAGAATGGAAATGACCACCATGGAGACCGCTCTAAAAGAAAAGGTTTTTAATAGGAAGAAGGGGAACCCCGAGCTCCAGGCTAGCTCCCAAGATGGGAAAAGCCCAAAACTCAGATCAAGATCTGGCTTTTAAGGTGGATGTTTAGCTTGGGGGAAGGGAAACAGGTGGTCAGTATTTTTTAGCATCAGGAAGGGCGGTGCCTCCCGCCAGACAGAGACACAGCAGGTGGGGGAGGGGACGGGGTGTTGCCTGAATCTGGACCTAACACTAAGGTATATGATTAGGAATCTGCCCAGTTGTGTTCCAAAGTGGGTTTTGTTGTTACTGTTTATTCCTGCCAGCAGTGAGCGAGAGAGCATTCCTGTTGCTCCTTTGTCCCTGCCAACACTTGGGGGTGTCAGTATTTGGATCTTAGCCATTCTACTTTCTTTGTAGTAGGGTCTCGTTGTTCGAATTTCATTTCCCTAATGCTATATGCTATAGAGCATTCTCTTATGCGTATTCTCCATCTCCCTTAGTTAGTCATTTTCAGATCTTGAACAGATCGAGGAATCTCTTGCCTTAGGCGAGCACAAGTGATAACTAACAAGAGGAGAGAAGCAGAGGTCAGTTAAGCAGTGGGCTGGCATCGCAGACTGTGACTTTCTGCCAACCTAATTGAGTGTCCTTGTTCAGCCTCGTACATACCCCAGTAATTGCTCCCTTTCTGAGGATGTGGTGTGCGACACAGGTTTAGGTCAGAACCTGTCATGTTCCAGACTAGTAGACAGAATAACCCAATAAGGGAGATAAACTCAAAGATGGGTCAGAGCCACTGCCTGAGTGGATAGATGGCTTAGTAGGTCCCTGCTGTCGCCTTGTTGATTTCTCCCCTCTACAAATAGGTCTCTGGGGCAGCTGGCCTGACCAGCTCAGGATGGGCTTGTCACCTCAGATGAGCCCACCTCACTAGTTAAACTAAGGCGGGCTAATTTTTCTCATGCTTTGGTACTGGATACAACCTAGTTTATCACATCTCTTTGTCAGGAAGGCACATTCTTTTCTTTCCTTTTCTCAAATCTTGGGTGCTCTTAAGAAAGGGCACCATCAGTCAAGGTGGGTGCTGTCATTACAGAGCTCAGAACAGAAATAAAACAGACCTTATACCAGAACCTGGAGTTTTCTATCAACCAAGCTCTAGCGGCTGCCATGGGACCCTACAAGAAAAAGTATTGAGAGGGTAATAAAAATAACAAATATTTACATTGGTGTGTTTCACATCATTCAGTTGTTCACTGGGAATCCTCTCTAGGTTTGGGGAGTCTTAGAACAACTCTCTGAGGCTGAGCTCTACGCAGCATGTCAGAGCCCTGCTGAGAGTGAAAGGCAACTTGACCCTGATGGTCTGGGTCTTGGTATACAGAGCCTTTTCCTATTGGCAGTACTATCTGCAGCCAGTTGCAGAGTGTGCTCCGGGCACCTGGAGGCTCTCCTCCATGTAGGTTAGTTTAGCTTTGCCAGTTAAGTAATAGCAGTAGCAGTGAGAGGTGGCTGAGGCCGGGGTGTTGGGAAGCTCAGTACTAAGGAACATTGAGTATACCCAGTCCACGCGTTACCATCAGAGAAGCAATGCACACTTGGTGTATTTCTTCCACCAGATGTTTTCCGAACCTGTGCAATGAATGCCCCAGTTGTTTTTTTTTTTTAAAAGAAAAGAAAACCCATATTCATTTCTGGATTCTGCATCTCCATCTCCATCCCGGATTTAAAGGAATAGAAGGGTCCAGTCCACAGATGTGGAGCTAAGCTAGGGCCTCCAGCCACTGCAAACGAACTCCAGATGGATGTGCCACTTTGTGCATCTGGCTTTATGTGGGTACTGGAGAATTGAACCTGGGTCCTTAGGCTTTACAGGCAAGCACCTTAACCACTGAGCCATATCTCCAGCCCCTACACCTTATTTTTTGATACAGGGTCTCTCACCAAACTTAAAGTTTACCTATTGGGCTAGACTAGCTAACCATCCCCATCTTCCCAGTGCTCACGTTACAGGTATGTACTTGCTGGGCTTTTCCATGGGTTCAGGTTCACATGCTTGCAGAGCAAGCGCTTTACTGACCCAGCCATCTTCCCAGCCATTAATTTTTACTTTATTATGTTTGTACATTTTTTTCCAAGACAGAGTGGCTCTTTCCACAATATAACTATCTTCATGGTCTTTTGTTTTCATGGTCTTTTGAACCCAAATATATCTGTGTAAATAGGGGAAAAATGCTTCAGTGTGTACTCTGTAGTTACTTCATTACTGCTTTTCTTGGAGCTCAGCTCATTTACTCCTCTATCTGGAGGATAAGGGCAAAGCCAAGCAAACGAGATTGTGTGCTCTTGCCAAAGACACCTGCCTTCCCGAAAGACAGCTGGTGTGCCAGTGAGTCAAGCTAGTTAGCCTAATGAGGTCCTCAACATGACACAGACCTTGGCATCTACTGACTTTGCATGTGACTTTAGGCTTAATTTTTCCACCTAGAAATATCTGAAATGAAGCCCAGCTAACAGATGTGGTTACTGCTGAAGGAACACAGGTAGTGAAGTTTTAAGCCTTTTTGTTTATCATTAAGCATTTAGCAGGAAAACTTTAAAATTTTTTCTGAATTTGAATTCTTCAGTGATTCATAAATTGGAGCTGGGAAGACCCACACTTTTCCTATTTTTCTTAGTGCAAATGAAATAAGATGGACATCTTTAAGGAAATATGTGAGATATTACCTATTAGAGTACCCCAAACTTGCTTTGTCTATGAAATGAAAAGTAATTGAATTAGTAGCTGAATTCATTGCTTACAATTCCATAGTTCAAACTTCCCTTTTGTTTGATCCCAGAAATTGATGAGGCTTTAAGCATTTCAAAATTTCTTAGCTGTATTTTTTTTCCAGCCAGTGTAATATTTAAGCTAGATTGGGATGGGCTGGCCTGGAACTTGTAATCCTCCTGCCTCAGCTTCTCATGTGCTGGAATGAGAGGCTAGCACCACCAGGGATGGATTTGGGCTGGGGTGTTTCTGACCTCCAGATATTATCTACCATCTTGGAAAGACTTAAAAATATTTACTGTTTATATCTGAGTTTCTTTGATACAAAACAGTGGCAAAACCTCTGTTTTGTAAATAAGAGAATGCCTCTAATCTGCAGGTTCATCCTAGAACTTGCTGAGCTTGTTTAAATTCTGGCTCCTCTAAGTGAGGTCCGTGGGTTTGCCAGACACCTCGCTGGGGTTCATTAGAAAAGCCCCTACCCCATGGACTGATTCAGACTGCCCACAGAGGAAGAAATCCAACTGACTGGGGATAGGGAAGAGGGAAATAGGGGAATGGGAGACATCAACACATTATTCCCTTATTAAGTGTAGCTAATTATGGATAATAAAAAAAAAAAGAAAAAGAAAAGCAGCAGGCTCTCAGGCCCCTCCAGGCTGAGCTGCCCAGAGCAAAACCACACAGGTGATTGTCAGGACCCTGGCCCAGGTTCTTTGCTATGGCTTTGTGTGGTACCCCAAAAACCTTGGGCCTGGCAGATATTTGAAGTGAGTGGGGTCTCAAGCTATCTAATCCAAAGCCTAGGCATCTTTCACTTAACTTTAGACACACACGTGCTTGAGCATCAGCCTGCTTATTCCAAGCACAAATAAATACACTTCTTTTCTATCAATCACCATATTCCCTGAACTGACTTCTGAAGATGTTTGAAAGGCAACCACTGTGTGGTAGATTTAAACTCACTTTGTTCTGGTTGAAGAATGTGTTGCAAAAGAATGTTGAACAGGGGAAAAGGCAAGCTTTAAGGCGGCGTTACTCCTGCTGGAACAGTGGGCCAGTGGCTGTGATGTGTTATTGAGGGGTGAGGGCAGGGTGGAGGCTTTCTTCCCCTTTGAAAGCGAACACTGCTTCTGATTCTGATTCTGCTCAGATGTCGTCTCTGCCCTATTTTTTTTTCAATTTTGATTTTAGGTGAAAAGAAAAGAAAAATCACCCAAGTAGGGAAATAACAACCCCAGGCTCTGTGGGGCCAGTCCCTCCAGTTCACAAAGGCTCTCCCAGGAGAAAGCGTAATTACTAGAGTCACAATACAAAAGTGTGCTTCACCAGGTGGGAGCAAAGCCTGCAGGAGGAGCCTGTTCCAGAGACACTGCCAGCAGAGGGATGCAGTTCTGAGAATGTTGGGGGTGGAAATTGTTAAGTGTGTGTCCTGAAACCCCTAGAATCCCATCTCCAGATCCCACATGGTCCTGTAGCCACAGTCCCCCAAAGGGAAGCAAAGAGACGAGGGAATCACCCTGGCTCATGTCGGTGAAGAGACTCATTAAAGAGACTTGGGCTCAAAGAGCAGGCGGAAGAGAATGGAGCAGTTCTGGCCACTGCAGTGGAGAGCATGGGATGCCCACAAGGGCACATAGATGTGCGTACCACACACACACACGCACACACACACACACACACACACACACACACACACACGCATGCACGCACCCACTACACAAACTCACCACA
>PVHP010002293.1:0-91972 GCA_004024765.1 Zapus hudsonius
CTAGGACAGGGATAACTGAAGCATCATCTTCCTGAAACTTTGCTCTGCAGGGACCTTGACCTCGGACCCCTATGACTTTGCCAACTCCTGGGCCCTGAGCAGTGGGGAACAGCGCTGCAAACGGGCATCACCTCCTAGCAGCCCCTGCAACAGCTCTTCTGCAGAAGTACAGAAGGTGAGTGTCCAGCCTGGATGTGGTTTGCTTGGAGTGTATTATAGTTACTTTCTCTTTGTTGAGAAATTACACCTGACCAGAAGCAGTGTATGGGGGTGGATGGGGAGAGGTTATTTTAGGCTTAGTTTGGAGGAGATGATTTCTCATGGTGGAGAGACCTCATCTAGCATCAGGATGTGAGCAGAAAGCTAGCCCTCAGCCCCCAGTGGGCTGGATTAATAAATCTCAAGGTCTGCCCCCAGTGACATGCCTCTTCCAGCAAGACTTAGCTCCCAAAAGCTCCACAATTCTACCAAATTGTCACTCACTGGGAGCAAGTATTTAAGACACATGAGTCTATGGGCCACATTTCATTAAAACCATCACAGTGTGTGACTCCTGGAACTCCTCCAAGTCCAGGCAGATGGACTTGGGCTCATGCTCTCTTTCAATGGACTTATCTGTGGGTCCCTCCAGATGTTCAGTGAGGGCTTTTCTTCTTTAAAATCCACTGTGGTTGGGGTTTGATCAACTTTAATGCTAATATTTTTTAAGGCTTGCACTCTAAACTTGGGTTTGGCCCTATGAGTAGGTATAATCAGTGTCTCAGTTCATTTGTGCTCCAGTCACAAAATACCTGATATGGGCGATTGAGATCCATTGATCACTGTTCTGAAGGCCAAGAAGCTCAACATCAAGGTGCTGGTATTTGGTATCTGATAAGACATTCCTATTGTGTCCTTACATTGCTACTCTGCCTGTGGGCCTTTGCTTTCCCAGGAGTTCAGCATCACAAGCTTCTCCTTTTTAAACCTTTTATTGACAACCTCTGTTCACGTACACAGTGTACCCTGATCATGATCCCCTCCCTCCTCCCTTCCTTGTACCCCTTTACTGAACTCCTCTTTCAAACTAGTTCCTCCTCTCTTTTTTCTTTTGCTTCTCTATGTGAGTGCGTAGTGTGGTGCGTGTATGCGGTGTGTGCACCTGTATGTGCCTTTGTGGTGGGATGGGTCCCCTCGAGTGGAGCTCAGCTGTTCTGCTCCATTGCTTTTCTGCCTAGTCTTGTTTTGAGCCCAAGTCTCTTTTTCATATGAATCCCAGAACTTGGGGGGCTCTGATTCTGCTCCCCTGTGGGATTGGGGTTACAGGTGTGCATGGCCATGCCATCTGTTTTTGTGAGATCTGGAGATTGAACTCAGTCTTAGGCCTCCTCAGTCCCTCAGGCTTAGCAGGAAGCACATATAACTGCTGATCCACCTGTCCTGTCCCCTCTTCCTTCTATTTTGATGTCATCATGGTTTTCTTTTTCAACCTCATATTAGGCAGGTCTTGTGTAGGTTGTGAAAGTCACTGTGAGGTCATGAATGCAATGGCCATTTTGTGTCTGGAAGACAGCATTCCAAAGAACTCCTCCCCTTCCTTTGACTCTTACATACTTTGTTTTTATAAATATTTTATTTATTTATTATTTGAGGGATGAAGGGAGGGAGGGAGAAAGAGAGAGAAGTGCAGAGAGCTCCTGCCTTGTAGAAGGCAGGAGGGGATAGAGAGCCGATGTGGAAGTAGAAGATCCTCCTCACCATCCCAGCCCAGCCAGTCAGGCTGGGACAGGGGAAGGCCTACCTGAGCAGGGATCTGTTCATGCATCAGGAAAGACGAACAGCCCAAAAGAGGCCTTGCCCATCCAGTAAGCATCTATTTATTATCTAGCCCAGTGGGCTTTACTCTCAGGCTCAGATAAGTTCAGAGAGAAAGAGAGAGAGAGAAGGAGAAGAGAAGAAGTATGGGCATGTCAGGGCCTCTAGTCACTGCAGACCAACTCCAGATGCATGTGCCACTTTGTGCATCTGGCTTTACATGGGAATTAAACTCAGGTCCTTGGGTTTTACAGGCAAGGGCCTTAACCACTGAGCAATATCTCCAGCCTAAGAAATCCATTTTTAAAGCTGTTCACCAAATAGCATAGTAGTATTGTCTGAATGGCCTGAATCTGATCTTGTAAAGCAGATGAGACATGAGCAAAAATACAAGGAAAATATATACAACCTTCAACTCCAATAGTGGTGCATAAACCACCCTGGGCTGCTGTTTCACAAGCTTAAGGGTTCCTTTCCTTCAGTCCTTTACTGGGTGTTTCTGTGGATTGAGGTGAGAGATGGTATGTAGTAGGTCTCAAAAAGTTTCCATGATTTGTAAATACCAATTAGGGATGTAATCTAAGGATTGTAATGACCTTCTCAGTAGGAACCAAGAATCCTTGTAGAAATCTGATTCACCCAAATGTTTACATAGGTAGAGAAACCCAGCCCTCTCCTATCTATTACACACACACACACACACACACACACACACACACACACACACACACACACCAGCTTAGCTTAGCATGAGAAAACTTCATTAATAGCTGGTTGCTCACCCAATGAGTCTTTATTTTCATGAAACAACTTGAACTTCTGAACTCAGGAGTGTATCAGGATCCTGGAGAGATGCTGACTATGGCTGCCTAAATTGTTAATACAAACAATTTCCAATTTGTAAACAAACACTTTCCAAATGCCCCTTTTCCTTGGATTTCCAGTGATTTGACAGCAGGCTGGGAGAAGGGGGGAGAAGGAGGACTTTACGCTTCCTCCTGGTGAAACACCTTAAACTTCCTTTGACAGTTGCCTGAGTCTCTTACGTGTGGGCTGGGACTGTGTTGAGAGTGCCAGGTATTGTCTTTACAGAGACACATGCCTTTCCTTCTCTGAGCCTCAGTTTCCACCCTGGACCTGTTGGTAGAGTGTTTGTCTAACATACAAAAAACCCCGATTCCATCCTGCCACCACATAGATGGGGTATGGGGGTCCATGGCTTTCGGAAGATGGAGGCAGGAGGATCAGGAGTTCGAGATTAGAGGCCAGCCTGGGCTACATGAAACACTGTCTCCATATGTATATTCACATATCTAGGTGGGTAAGTGACAGAAACCAGCCTTTCTTGGAGAGCTGCTTGGTCACCAAGACAAATTTCAAATTGAACCCACTCAGGTACTATGCACAGCGAGGGGCAGAGGGACTTTCATAATGTCCATCTTTCATTTCCAACCTCACAGTCCATCGTTGGCTACTGGAAATCTTCAGCGTCTCTTGCCCTTTAAGGCAGGGGTGAAAGCAACTGGTCCCTGGAGCCCATATATATTTTTTTCTGAGGCAGGGCCTCACTGTGAAGCCAAGGCTCACCTCTTTTTTTTTTAATATTTTATTGATTCATTTTTCAAGGAGAGAGAGAGAGAGAGAGAGAGAGAGAGAGAGAGAGAGAGAGAGAGAGAGAGGAGAGAGAGAGAGAGAACACCAGGGCCACCACCTTGTGGGTCTGGCTTATGTGGGTCCTGGGGAATTGAACCAGGGGCCTTAGGCACTGGAGGCAAGTGCCTTAACCGCTGAGCCATCTCTCCTGCCCTCCGAGCCCATATTTCACCTCCCTGTACTTTGCAGGCCAGAATGGAGTGAGTGCTTGGTAAACGTTCCTCACGGTCCCATTTGTGCTAGGAAGTGGGAGGTGCAGACAGCAATCTCAAGCAGAGGCCTGATCCCAAGGTCAGGTTGAAGAGGAAGACTGAATGCTGTGTCTCCAGGAGACAAGGGGAAGGAGGGAGAAGCCACGGCAGCCTCTTGTCTCTGGAGCACCTCTTTGAAGATCCAGCTGCAGGCTCGCTACTCACTTTGTCTCCTGGGCGCATTAGTGTCCTCACTAAGCAGTGTCCTGGGAGCAGCTTAAGTTGAGTACCTGGTTCTTAGCGCTGTCTGGAGGCTCCACACACACCTGACCTCCCAGAGGCCTGAAGTCCTTCAAGCTCACAGCTCTGAGTTTCAGATTGTTTACCTGAGAACTGAGCCCTGCTCTGTCCTCAGCCAATCAGATTATGTTTGCCCATAGCTAGAGCTCCCTCATTGACTGGGAAGCACAATGACTCATCTCCTGAGAGCTGATTAATGTGGTCTTTTGAACTGTTTAGTCTTGACTACTCCCCCTGGGCTCCAGGCTCAGAAGTTGGGTCTGGTAAACTGCCATTCTTTACCAGTGTTTGTACTGGGGCTCAAGAACCATTTGGAGAGGCAGGATGTCCTATGTGGAGGCAGGGGGAGGGACGGCAGTGACTTCAGAACTTTCCTTGAAGGCTGCCAGTGTGTTCTCTCATTTCTCTGGTGCTTTGGACTTTTCAAAGCCAAGCTGGGAGGCAGCTCATTCTGAGGCCCAGGTCATATTACTTATACCTAGGGGATGAATGCTTCCTTGTTATGCCAACAAAACCCAATGCCTCCACTACTGGGACCAACAATGGCTTGTTTGATTGCATGCAAATTTGCAGGTTTTTCTTCAGCTTTTCAAACTGAAGGTTGGACGGCTATGGGAGGCTGGGGCTCCAAGACAAATACTCAGATAATTAATGTCCATTTGCAGATTACTCCACTGCACAACGCACATTATAGAAAGATTCTTAGGTAGCTTTTCTTCTTTCTTTAAAAAAGTTTAGTGTGGGGCTGAATTTTGTAAAGAGATGGTGGCTTTACCCTGTAGTCTTGTGTGCAGCAGGAAGCCCAAGCCTCATGGGGCTGAACTTGGCTTCAGGTAGTCCATGCGGTAGTCATGCTTTTAGGACAGAGGTGTCTTCCCCAAAGTGATTTCCCACGACCTGATGGGGAACTGCCAGGGCAGACATTCCACTGCACGATGTACAGATCTGTGTGGAGCCTGCCACGGGAAGGTTGGTCTCGGCGTCATGCTCTCAGTAGCTGGGGCCTGGCTTTCGCTGAGAGCCAGAGTCACTGGAACCATCACCACTGGCCTCACATCACCTCCCCCCAGAGCAGCCTTTGATGCCACCATCAGAATATGACACTTTCATGTCTAGTCTCAAGAGTTCTCTCACCTGAGCTGGGCATTGGGGTGCCCGCCTTTCACCCCAGCACTCAGGAGGGAGGCTGAAGTAGGAGGAGTGCCATGAGTTGGAGGCCAGTCTGGGGCTACAGAGTGAGTTCCAGGCCAACCTGAGCTAGAATGAGACCCTACTTTGGGGAAAAAAAGCTAAGAAATGTAAAAATAGGAGTTTTCTCATCTAATTTCTAGTTGGTTCTCAAGACGGTTTGTCTCTGTTGAGAAGTCTGAGTGTTTCAGTTATCACTGTTATCTATGGTGGGACAACCCATGGACAGGGCTCAGAGCAGCCTTTTCATCGGTGAGGAATAGCATGTTCATGACAACTCCGAGTCAGATGAGCTTCTAGAAGGTAATCTAGCTCAGCCTCCCGCCCACTGCACGACTGTTCTCAGCACACTCTGGCCAGACAGGCCACTTGTTCACTTCCAGATCTCTCTCTTGCACAGCACGCACCTGAGAAGGAAAGAGTCGGTGGTAGATTTTCTTTTTAAAAAGGTTGGGCTGAACCTCATAAAGCAAAGGCCGCTTTGCCCTGTAGACTTGTGTGAAAGACTTTGTGTCACTGACCTTGACTTTAAGAGTCAAGGCCTTGGAATACCCTTCCTGGGGGCTTTCCAACCAACTTGTGTGGCTCAGTCCTAGCCAGCTTCCCAGCTCCCTGGAAGATGTCTCCCTTCTCTTTATGCCCGTTTGAAGCTAGAGCCATGTATGTTTCTCGGTGTCCCTGAATATTAGAGACCTCCACAGTCCTTCCAGTCTGGTTTCTTCAGACCTGACATAGGGACTCTCATCCTTAGGCCCCAAGCAGCCCCAGGTTTACAAGTTTCTTCTGATCTCTGAACATGACGTTTATTATTATATATGCCATTTTGGTTGCTATTTATTTTACATTTTCACAACCCCCATTATCCCTCAGAACTCTCTCCCCCTCCTTTGAGATAACAGTTCACCTGTTATTCCTCTTGTCCCCAGGAAATCACCTCTGTCATGAGCTAATATTTGTAACATTGGTGTTGACTTTGGATAGCCAGCACATTCTCCTCAATGGTCCACAGAGACGTATCAAATATCATTCTCTTGGGGACAAAGCAGTTCACTCTTCATGTCCTCATTAAACTTTGTTTATTTGCAAAGGAAACGCCCAGCACTCACAGCAGAGCTGGAAGGGGTGCTCACAGGCAGGGAGGAGTCATTTTTAGCATAGGGGACTCAGCTGCACCCAAGAGGCACTCCATGGGATGGTTGGGTGGGGAATTCTCTAGGTATTCTTTTTTAAAAAATATTTTTATTTATTTATTTATTTGCAAGCGTGGGGGGGGGGGAGTATGGATGCACCAAGGCCTCTAGCCACTGAAAACAAACTCCAGATGCATGTGTCACTTTGTACATCTGGCTTTATGTGGATTCTGGGGAATTGAACCTGGATCATTTGGCTTTTCTGGCAAGCACTTTAACCACTGAGCCATCTCTCCAGCCCTCTCGTTTGCTTAGAAGCATAGTTGTGATACAGGACCCCAGAGGAAGTTGTTTGCCAAATGACAGCACCATGAGGTGGGTTTACAGACAGGATGGCCATCCCCTGAGCAATGTAGGAACGGAACCCCATTGCTGGGCTTTGAACATACGCGTCCACATACATTTCTCCTTTGGCAGAGTGAGACTGCTCTCTCAATTCTTTCTTGAGCCATTGATTGACTCAGAAATGAGGACTTATTACATGTGCTTCACCAAGATGTCCAGCGTGTCCTCCCTGGTCCACCCCTCATGCCAGCTACTTACTTTCCAGCTCTGCGTCTCAGTCTTCTACTGAGTACTCGAATGAATCAGTACCTCTTCCTTTCCATCAGGGTCTCCTACCTGAGTGCTGCTGAGGAGAGGGGCAGTGAGCTGAGAGGCTGTGGTAGGCCAGTGGGAGCACTGGCGAATGCTCTTTGGAGGTCTAGCCCAGGGGATGTGTCATAGTTTGATCCAGGTGTCCCCCACAAACAAATGAATGTGTTCTCAATGATCGATCCTCAGCTGATGGCAGTTAGGGAGCTACAACCTCACTAGAGTTGTGTTGTTGAGGGCAGGCTTATGGGGTTATAAGCCAGCTTCCCCTGTGGCGGAGGTGATGTCTACTCCACTGCTCATGCCATCGTTTTTCCTTCCAGGATGGAGTCTCCCCTTGAGTCCGTAAGCCAAATAAACCCATTTCTCCACAAGCCACTTTTGTTTGGGTTCTTTCTGTGCAGCAACTAGAAAGCTGACAGGATGCCAGGTGGTTTCAAAGATTTCCTTTGGGTTAGCCAGGATTTAGCCTTTTGCATTATTTGACAAACCCTCAGGCAGGCTGGATAAGATCCCAGCATTGAAGCTTTCAGTTCACGTCTCTCCCCGACACAAGTCCAAAAGCCTGTAACATAATACAGTTAGCCCTCAGCCTTCATGGTCTGCCTTCAATGAACAACAGGAAAACACTCTCACCTGTATGGAATGTGCACAGACTTTCTGTTCTCATTAGTCCCCACATGATACATCATACCAGCCATCTACATGGCACTTACACTATACTATATGATATGAGTCACAGTGTATGAGACACTGGAGCATCCCTGGATTTTGTTATCTGAGGGTCCTAGAACCAGTTGCCTATGGGTAATGAAGGATGACTGAATTTCTTATGTGGCCTCTTTTCCCTTATTCTCCCTGCTGGTGTGGACCAGAATGGGCATGAATTGGATGGTGCCCGTCAGTCCACACTTACTGAGATGTTTTGTGTGGTTTGGATGAATCTAAAATTTTGCAAAATAGATGAAAGGAGCAGACATGTAAGAGAAATGAAGCTACCATGACAGAGAACAACAGGAGTGCTGTCTGGTGTCACTGGGTGACCAACAGTGGGTGGTAAGTGATAGGGCAGCCCAGGGGATTTGGCTCATATCAGGCACCTGATTTTTCCTTCCTGAGAGCAGGATGGGTGGACTGGTTCAGACTGGGCTATTTCCTATCCCCAGAGCTTGGCCAGACCCCCAAAGTGGAAACCAGAGAATGGGGTCTAATTCTCCTTTTTCCAGCTGATCCTGGAGCATTACTCAGATGCTCTCAGAGGGCGAGAAGGGGCCTAGAAAGGCCTCCGTGTTTACTATGCTGTGTCTAGTTACCCTGTTTGTCATGAGCTATCTTAGAGCTAGGAATGACCAACTTCGCAAAACTCACCCATTGGGTGTATGAAGCAGTTTCAAGATTCTTGATCATGAGTCAGAGTCTTGGAATGTGGGTGGGAATCTCAGGCCAGCTAGCAGTTATAAATAGAATCAGCCCCTATCCATCCTTAAAGGCTGACCAGTGGAAAGCATCCCCTACCCAGGGTGAAATTCTTGAACCCACTGCTTTGGACCAGTCCAGGCTCCAGGCGCCCCCACACCTCCTCCAGGGGCAGTCTCGGGGAACCCAACCCCAGAGCTGGAAAGATCAGGGCCCAGTGAACAATCTATCACTTTATATGTTAGGCCCTCCTTTCTTTATTCACTTCAGGCCTAGGAATGCCCCATGCCCTCCCTTCTCCTTCGTCAGCTATTTGGGTGCAAACAATAGCTAAACTAGGGACCTCTGGCTTTTGCTTTCGGAGCTGTGTTTGCTTTCTCTCCTGGGCCCCAGATGGACTTAGCATCCCCAGGGAAGAGGCCTGGTCTTCTCTGATGAACTGAAAATGGGATTAAGATGGGCCACAATTGAGTCTGCACACTGAGGTCATGGATTGATGGAGCTGAGGCTGCAGCTTCTGGCAGGAGATGAAATAAGACAGAGTAGCTGGTGCCGGGCATTGGAGCCACAAGATGCTGGAAGTGCAAATTAGCTGACCCTTGCTCTGTGTCCCTGCCAAAATGTCTTAGCACAAGCAATGTAGTTCTTTACCATTAAAGCTCAGAGGACTACATCCAGGGAGAGACCAGGATCCCATGCTGGGCATCCAGGACCCTCTCTGTGCCTTCAGCATGGGCTCCGACTTCATGGTTCACGAGACCTGCTCAAAATCAAACTGGCGTGTGGAAGAGAAGGGTAGGAAAGAGGCAGCCCCTCTGGGGGAGTTCCTGGAGTTGCCCAGGACCTTTCTTCTTATGACCACTGAGCACAGCTTAGCACTGTGGCTGTGCCTGGCAGCAAGCAGGGCTGAGGAATGGAATCTTTCTTCCCAGTGCCCACATGTCCAATGGAAAGCTGAAAACTGAGGGTCCAGAGGAGAGACTGAACAACTTCTACTCTTTTCCACTGCTTCTCTTTAATAGGGTAGGAAATGGAAGTGTGGAGGGGTGAGCTGAATTTCGTAAAGTCACACACTTTGCAAGTGATGGAGTTGTGACTCTAGTCCACCCATGTTTCTAGAACCTTGTCTACACTCATCACATTACAGTCTTCTATTCTGTTTGTTAGCATAGAGAGTGTGTGTGTGACACACACACACACACACACACACACACACACACACACATGCGTGCGCGACCATGTACAGTCATCCTGCACATGCATGGGGTCCAGGGTGGTTGTGGATACACAATTCCTCTGGACTCCTATGAAGTGGCTGTCTGCTTTTAGTCTGCAGAGATCATATATGTAAATGTATCATTAGATTCCTGAAATATCCAATACAATGTAAATGCCATGTAGATAGTTGCTGTGATGTTTTATTTAGGGAAAAAAAGTTGATACGTGCTCAGTGCAGATGATTTTCCCTTTACTATTTTTAGTATTTGGAAATCATGCAGGGAAATGGAGACGATGGTCACAGAAATGGAACTTGGCAGTTCAGGAGTATTTGCAAAATCTTGGGAGTCCTGGGCCCAGCGGGGAGAAGGGGACTTAGTGAGAGAACTCTTTCTGGACAAGGAGGTCCCTAAAGTGACATGTGGAGGAATTATTGGGCCTTAGAGGGGGAAATACGGATGGATAGAAGGACTTTATGATGCTGCGACCCACTTGCTGTGCTATCTTTTGCATTTTTGCGCTGGACACAGCAGGCATGCAACAATTAAACTGAACAGAAGGATGTGTTCAGGAAGGCATCAGTAATCCCTGAGGCAGAGAGTGGCAGGGTTGGGATGAGCAGAGAAGGCTGGGGTGAGGTCATGGAAGGCCGGGCCTTACTGCCTTCTTAGGGTTCTAGAACTTTGTCCTTTAAGCCAGGATGGGGCCTAGCCAGGTGTACAGCTTATAACCAGCTGTCACACCGTTGGAGAACCAGAGGGCATAAAGCAATGCTTGTGCCACCATCTACCTGTCTGCGCAGTGAGTCTAGGAATCCAGATGTTGATGTGCCCTGCCTGGCCTGGCTTGGCAGGGGTGCATGTGGAGAAACAGAGGCCTGGGAGTAACTGAGACGATGGCCAGTTAACTATGCCGTTGGGTGTGGTTGTGGGGTGAAGGCACATTGGGCTGGAGGTGCTGGGTAGAAGTCCCACCCAGGAAACAAACCATGGTCCCTCTAGTGACCTCTTGTTGAGGTCAGGGCTGAGCAGAGGACACCTGGAGGGGAAGGTGAGTGCAGGCTTTTTGCTTGTGTGGTGGGATTCCAGGTAGGTGTGCTGCTCTGTGAAGGGAGGGAGCTATTTCAGCAGAAATCACACTCTCTCTTCTTTAGGCAAGGAAGCAGAAAGCACCCTGCTTGTTGAGGCGTTCTACAAACCATTTAATACCTCTAGGGACTGCCCAGGAAATGTGCTGGAGTCCTCTTCCATTTCCCTTTGAGCAGAGAAAAGACTGACCTGGGCCAATGAGAGATGGGCCAGGCTGGCCGGGAGCTGCCTGGACTCCCTTAGCCCATAGGAACGGTGCCCTGCTGGGGGGAATATAGTTTTCAGTCCCTCCCTGTGTGTACGAAGCTGGTTCCATGGTGCCCTTGTCCCAAAATTCTGGAGGCAGCAGCCAGACTGGGCAAATTCCTTGAGCGCTCTCTCTCTCTCTCTCTCTCTCTCTCTCTCTCTCTCTCTCTCTCTCTCTCTCTTCACTAGTTCTGAATGGGGGGTGGAGGAGTGGAGAAGTGGGCAAGAGTGGCCACTGGCCTTCCCTGGACACCCTCATCTGCCCTCTGAGAGTCCTGGGACCTCATTCCTCAGGTGTCAATGCATTTTGATAGTCAGGCAGTATGGCCGAATGGAAAGAAATAGAATCTGGCCTCAGCCTCCTTCCCTGAGCTTCACCAGGCCTTCTTGCCCCTTTTTCTGGAGGAGCATGAACCTCACAAATATGAAATGAACGAAAGCAGCACTCAAGATACTAGGGAAATGATAATGTCGCCATGGTGACTGACTTTGTCCCAGTAGAGTGTGTCAGCAGTGATGGGGCAAAGACATGCTACTTCTAAAAACCATGACTTTACTTACTAACCACGCCTTATTCCTAAACCTATAAAACCAAAATCAACTCAACTCAAGACTAAAACTTTTTAAAAAATGACCTCACTCCAAACCCTGGTTTAATAAACTCAACTTCCACTCCCACTGACGTGAGTATAAACTCTCCTAAAATCATTCCGTAGCTGTGGCAATAGGAAAACGCATGCCATGGAGGCGAAGGTGGCTCCAGCACTTAGTAGTAGCTCCAAGCATGACGACCTGTCTGGTGCCAGGCACTGTGGCACCTCTTATACAACCCACTAGGTGGTGTGAGGATTGCCATCGGTCCCTTTCCACCAGTTGAGCTAATTAGCCCATCTCCACTTCCATTGAGTGGCCTTGGGGCGTGACACCTGAGGGTGTCTCTGGGATCAGCTGCCACCCCTGCCTACCTGTTGCAGTTTTGCAGCTCAGCAGCCCCTGGGCACTAGCTTTTCTAAGGTGCAGAGGGAGCCAGCCATTGTTGGGAGGCCAGCACCTGCTGTGGTTATGCTGCAACGGTGACATTTTTGACATTTTGCCCAGCTTCTGTGGTTCTGACCGTGGACAATGGAAAAGCCAGGCGAGGGATGTTGTGGGCAGGAGGCTGATTTCCCTAGGACCTTCAGGGTGGAGCCTGGGAATGGTGGTGGTGAGGTCAAGTTTCTGTACTTCTGGGCATACCATGGTGTCCCAAAGTGGCTCCTGGCTCTCCATGTGTGCGGACTTCCTCTGGAGATCTTTTGTACAGTTTGTGTTGTTTTGGATCTTTTTTTTATGTAGGGTCTCACTCTAGCCCAGCCTGACCTGGACCTCGCTCTAGTCTCAGGCTGGCCTTGAACTCACAGCGGTCCTCCTACCTCTCTCTGCCTCACTTAATGCTGGGATTAAAGGCGTGTGCCACCATTCCCAACCTTGTTACAGTTTGAACAAACTGGATCCTCTCCTCAAAACTACCAATTCATTTCCTCTTTTTCTACTTTTCTGTTTCTAAACAAAGTGGCTCTGGTTTACCTCTGTTAGAAATGAGTGTAGAGTTCGAGAATGACCACACAATCCAAGGCCATGTTTCCTTATGCAGAAGGCTGTGTGGCTTTTTAAAGACTTGGGGGTCTGCTGGTGTTCTTATATTCCCCAACGCAAGCAGGCGGTCCTGGGTGTTGCTCTGAGTCAGAGTTTGACTTCGCAATCTCATGCGCTCGGCTAACATAAAATGACATATTTCCTGGGGTAAAGCCAAGAGAAGGAAGATTTAGGGAGCTTGAACCAGATGCAGAAATGGCAGCTCTGCTTTTAAAGCTTGTCCAGTCTCAGGGACTGACTGTTGGTCTCAGGACTGTGAACTCTTCTGATCTCAGTGATGGCTGACTCAGGATGGGGGCTTCCCACAGATGGCGGAATTGAGTTCCTCTACCCTTTGAACCTGTCAGAAGAGACAGCATGCCTCTACTCACACCCTTCAGGGCTCAGCCCTTCTAGATAGCTGCTACTCTTGTTCTTTTCCCTTCCTCGCTGGAGGACTTAAGTCCTTTCACATGAATTGCCGGCCTGCAACAGGAGAGCATGCATTATGTCGTATTGAAGACATCATTGATTCTAAAACATAGTGTTCTCTGTAGTACTGTGAATGAAAAAGCTGATGATTAAACCATTCTGGGAGTGGGAGATGCTGTCCACAGTGGTATAGCCATTGGTAGGTTGCATGTGCTCTGGTAGATAACCCCCCTGCTCATACTATAATTATATTTACTGGGTCATCTACACACACACACACACACACACACACACACACACACACACACACGGAAAAGAAAAGACAGAGGGCTCATTGGGAAGAAGGGATTCCCTAGGAAGGGAGAGGGAGGGAAGTCAAGAGAAGGTAATGGGGAAGATTATGATTCAAATACATGAATACATTAAACATTGTCAATGAAATGGAATAAAAACCCTATGCCATCCATTGCAAGAGGCACTCCAGCTGCAGAGACATTGAGCTGTGAAAAGACAAATGAACATCTGGGAGCATTAAAACACAGACTGGGGGCTGGAGAAATGGCTCAGCGGTTAAGGTGCTTGCTTGCAAAACCTAAAGACCCGAGTTCGATTCTCCAGTACCCACCAAAGCCAGATGCACAAAATGGTTCATGCATCTGGAGTTCATTTGCAGTGGCTACAGGCCCTGGAGCTCCCATTCTCTTTCTGTCTTTCTCTGTTTGTCTCTCTGTGTTTGCAAACAAATAACAAAAATATTTAAAAAGAAACACAGACTATAGAGATATTTATGAGCAAAACATTCAGGTGTATTTATACTAGTGAGCCAAAGAAAGTTCCAAACCTGCCTTGTGTTTTGAGGTCAACAGCATCAACAAAGTAAACCCTGGTTACCCTTGCTTGGCATAGAATCTCCGGATGCTTCATGGACTCCTAACACGGTAGTGCTGATCGGAACGGATCTTGTCTGGGCCCAGCAATCATCTGGGAAATATTCCAGAAAATATATTCCTAAACCTCATCCTTAGCCTACTGACTTCCCAGTGAGGATCAGGATCCTCACTGCACAAGCCCCCTTAGGTCACCAAGGTCAAGGTCAAGAGGGAAGTGGCCAGGTCAGGGCAGAAGCGATGCTGCCGGCATCACTCGACTCTGAGGCTTTGTGGCTCCCCTTCCTCTCCTTGTCCCTCAGTAGGACATGGCCTATCAGTACTTCTAGGTTCCGTCCAGCACCTGCTAGGTGTCAGGTGCTGCCCTGGGTCCTTGGCACCACCCTCAGAGAGACAGTGAGTGGAGCATAGTGCTGTGGCCAGGGCCACCTCAAGGTCATGCTGAGGCCTCTTTCCCTGCAGGCCCTGTGGGAGCAGTGCCAGCTTCTGAAGAGTGCCTCAGTGTTTGCCCGTTGTCACCCTCTGGTGGATCCTGAGCCTTTCGTGGCTCTGTGTGAGAAGACTTTGTGTGCGTGTACTCAGGGGCCAGAGTGCGCCTGCCCTGTCCTCCTCGAGTATGCCAGGACCTGCACCCAGGAGGGGATGGTGCTGCATGGCTGGACGGAACACAGCGCCTGCTGTAAGTTGTCACTTTCCCTTCCATGCTGGCACAGGCTGTGTCTATCCTGAGGTGGTGACACCTGGGATGCTTCGGAGCTGTGTCCCAGGCACATGCTCCTGGAAGGTTCCTGCCTTCTGTCACCGAGTCTTGTGAGTGCTGTCTGGCAAGCGAGTTCCCTTTCACAAGGGCTGCATGGAGGCTGCACAGGCCTTCCTGCCTTTCACATGAAAACAATGCCAAGCTCTCTTTTTGGAGACCAGATGCCAAGATGTAACAGGAGTGACAGGCTCAAGTATCCCAGTGAGTCTTGAAAGGAGATTTGAACATGGGAGATGCTCCCTCAGGGGAAGGCTGGCCTCAGAGGGGCCCTGATGACAGAGCTCACAGTCCGCCTCTGTTCTCAGCACTCCATGACTCCCTCAGGAAATCTGTCCCTGGACTCCCACAGGGGTCTCTGTTTCTGGCTGTGAGCTCAGTGTTTGTCTTCACAGTCAACCTGTTGGACCTGAGGAGGGTCTGGAGTTTGGCCAAAGCCGTAGAAAGGGTGGTCCTGGAGAGAATGGAAGGTTTTCATTAGATCTTCCCTTTTAGTAACTCAGCCCTCCTTGGCTTGCCTATAGGCAGTGTGCATGGGGCTTCTTTCACTCACCTTGAGACACGTCACCTCCTATTCTCATTGGCTCCTTCCCTAGTCAGTTGTCAGCATTCCCAAACCATCACAATTAAGTAGAGATTTCTCTGGTTGCCTTGCAAGAAGCCTGCTCTCTCCTTAAACTGATCAAAAGTGTTTGATAGACAGCTGGTCACCCTTAATTGTGCAGATAATGTAGACTGAGGAAGGGGAGGGGCTGGCCAATATTTCCTCTGCACACCAGTGTTTCAATGTGTGGCAAACAGCTTTGACATCAGAGCTGTGCTAAGGAGGCGTGAAAAGGTGGGGGTGAGAGCTGGCTTCTTCCTGGCATGGGAAGTGGCTGTCTTCTTTGGTCTTTGAAGGTCAGGGTGGAGGAGACAGATTCCTGATAGGTCTTGGAGGAAGGGGTTTGAGGCACCTGCTTGGGAAGAGCCAGGTCTTGCCCATACATATATGAGGGGCCAGGTCCCATGAGGAGAACAGGGAGATGGGCAATAGGGCTCCAGAAAAAAAATAGAAATAAATAGGATGATGTCACCATGTAAGCGAGGTGTGCATAAATGGATGTGCCCTGATTTGGGGCAGGGCATTTGGTTGGGGCCAAGCTGATGGAGAAGAGGGGATCTCAAAGGAGGATGTGCTCAGGATACCTTTGGCCTCTTTGCTGGTCCCTGAAGCTTATAACTTTCAGTCTAAAGTTTGGTGTCATCCCGCGAAGGTTTCACATGAAAACAATGCCAAGCTCTCTTTTTGGAGACCAGATGCCAAGATGTAACAGGAGTGACAGGCTCAAGTATCCCAGTGAGTCTTGAAAGGAGATTTGAACATGGGAAATGCTCCCTCAGGGGAAGGCTGGCCTCAAAGGGGCCCTGATGACAGAGCTCACAGTCAGAGGGGCAAAGCTGACCATGGGTACAGTGTGGTTTGGGAGATGATGTACTGGTGGGAACTGCTGTGGGAGAAGATGCCTTTGATTTCTCTTTCAGGCCCAGTGTGCCCTGTTGGCATGGAGTATAAGGAGTGTGTGTCCCCTTGCCCCAGAACCTGCCAGAGCCTGCCCATCAATGAAGTGTGTCAGCAGCAATGCGTGGATGGCTGCGGCTGCCCTGGTGATAAACTTCTCGCTTTATCCACAAATCTGAGTTCTTGCCAGTGCCCTTGGCCTTCAGAGTGGAGATGAAGGCCACTTGTGTTGGCATTGCTTGAAATCAGAGGCCTTTTATTTAGCTTTAAAAGTCTTTGTACAGAGGGGTCAGGATTGAGCTGGTCTTTATTTTTAATTGATGCTTTTCTGTACTATATTTATGAAAGCCCTATGTCTAGGGAAAGAGGAGGGTTTTCTGGGTCCCAACAGTGACTTTGTTTGCTGAGCTCGTGGCCTCATCTGAGGCACAGTTTTTTTTCTTGGTTAGCCAGGACACCAGTCTGAGAGAAAGATCTTGTCAAACATGTCCTGGGGTTGCCATGTACACTTAGCTGAAGAAAGACTTTGGGCTACAAAGTCTATCTGAGGGAAACCGTGAGTATTGCTCATGGGTTGTTGTTAATTACGGAGACTAAGTTGGTGTGTTGAGACTAGTACCTTATCTACTGAAAGACCTTTGAACAAAACTATTGACTCCATGTCGTCATGTGGGGAATGGCCATGAATAATCTCCCCGCCTCCTCTCATTGCATCACACAAGTTCTCTGAGCTTCCTGGAAAATACCTTAAGCCTAGACTCATGACCTCAGTACTGGCCTACCTTGAGCAAGTTCTTTTGCCCATTCCTTCTGTGGGATGGAGATTAATCATCCTCTTTCTCACGATGCCCCAATGTCAAAGATAAACATCACAATTTCTTTGAGTTTCCTGGAAGAAGCTCTAAGGTGCTGATCCCCCACAGGGGTTCTAGAGTTGAGATGAGTAATGATGAGGGTAATGTTGAGCTCTTTCCTTGATGCCTTGAACCCAGACGGACAGCTCCTTGATGAAGGCCGCTGTGTGCAGAGCTCCGAGTGTTCCTGTGTGCATTCTGGGAAACGGTACCCTCCCGGCACCTCCCTATCTCAAGACTGCAATACCTGGTAACTTGGGCTTCTGTGTGGCCTTCCCAGGACTTCGGGAGGGGAAGCTGGCAGCAGGGACGGCAGTGGGTGAAGCAGGAGCTGAGGTGGGGGAGGTGATGGAAGTTGGGGAGGGTGTTGAAGGCAGTGATAGAATGCAAAGACTATGTTATAGATATGCCTAGAGAGCAGGAAGGTAAGAGACAGATATCCTTTTCATGTTGCCAACAAGCAATCTTGCCAAATGGTGTTTGTTTTGTGTACATGTGTGCCCATGAGAGGTTAGAGGACAACCTCTGGGTGTCGGTCCTCACCTTCCACCTTGTTATCTTGTTTGAGACACTGTATCATCTATCTATCTATCTATCTATCTATCTATCTATCTATCTATCTATCTATCTATCTATCTATCTATTATCTATCTATCTATCTATCTATTATCTATCTATCTATTATCTATCTATCTATCTATCTATCTATCTATCTATCTATCTATCTATCTATCTATTATCTATCTATCTATCTATCATCTATTTATCTATCTATCATCTATCTATCTATCTATCTATCTATCTATCTATCTATCTATCTATCTATCTATCTATCTGTCTATCTATCATCTATCTAGCTACCTACCTACCTCTTGGTCTGTCTCCTGCTGTTGCCGATGCCAGGCTAACTGGCCAGAGAGCCTCAGGATTCTCCTGACTCCACTTCACATTATCCTAGGCATCTGGCTCTTACACAGGTAAAAGCCAGATGCCTGAGGATCTGAACTTCAGAGATCAGGCCTGCATAGTAAGTATTTTTAACCATTGAGCCATCTCCCTGTCCCCAAGGTATGCTCTAATAAAAAATGTCCCTTCTGTGGAAAAGCTGTATAACAAGCAGCACAGCACATAGTTCCTCTCCTTGAGATCTTTTTCTCTGCTGGGTGGTGGGAGGCAGCAGTCCCCAGTGCAGACCCCTCAGTCTGCCCTTAATGGATCCTGAGGCTGGCCAGGCCCAGCCTGTTCCCACTTAGCTTGGGCATTTCTTCAAGAGTGCCTCTGGACTTTACCTCTAGCCAATTCTGCTTGTCTCCTGTGCATTGGAGAAAATAACTCTTTGTTCCACCTCTAGACCTCTCTTTGCTTCCAGCCTCCAGTGCCTTCTGGGTCCTGAGGAGGCCTCACTTGGCTGTCCCACATGGCTCCGGCTCTCTAGCCCTTCTCCCTGATATGGGAGGAACAGGAAAGGGACTTCTTAGCACCTGAGCAGGTGTTCTGGGTCATTAGCCAGCCTAGATGTCTTTCCTCTATTTCTTTGTCAGTTTCTTCTCAAGGTTCCTTTGTGGCCACATGTGTGATTTGTATGCCTTTGAACTCCCAAACAGTCCTCTGGCAGGAGGGTCCTTCCTGTCCCAGATGCCTCCCCTGGGGAGGGAGGTGCTGTCTGCAGTGAGTTCGTATCATTTTGGCAGAACCACAGTGACCCATGCTTCTTCCCCACAGCATCTGCCGAAACAGCCTGTGGATCTGCAGCAACGAAGAATGTCCAGGTAGGCCTCGCATGCTCTTGTCCTTCCTTCTCTCCATGGAGGGCCTGTCTCCACAATTAGATGGGGGCACAGCAGTTCAGGGGAGGGTAGCCCTTGGCATGGCCTCCTGACGGCAACTCTGACCCCAGCCAGCTGTGTGCCTTGCCTCCTCCTTGAGGGCAAGATGCCCAGGGAGGAGCAAGGTCAAGGCCGCTGCCTTCCCCACCTCTTGTTTGTGCTGCAGACTGAACTCTGAGACTGATGAGCGGGGCCTGTGAGTCAGGACCCAGAAACAAAGAGAATAGAAATGCTTTGGAAAATTAAATGAGGAAGGTGCTGATAACTCTCTTGGTTTGAAGGTGTAACTGGAATTTTTAGGGCAAAAGCTGAAGCCCCAACAGGTTAGCGTATGCCACCTGTTTCAGTACACTAATATACATGCATATGTAATTTATAATATATATAATGTATAATATATAATGCACACACATATATATTTATAATATATATATACACATATATAATGTATAATATATAATGCACACACATATATTTATAACATATAATGTATAATACATAATGCATACACACATATATTTATAATATATATAATGTAAAATATATAATACACACACATATATATTTATAATATATAAAATGTATAATATATAATTCACACAAATATATATTTATAATATATAATGTATAATATGTAATGCATACACACATATATTTATAATATATAATGTATAATACATAATGCATACATATATATTTATAATATATATATAATGTATAATATATAATGCACACACATATATTTATGATATATATAATGTATAATATATAATGCCCCCACATATATATTTATAATACATAATATATAATGCACACACATATATTTATTATATATATAACATATAATATGTAATGCACACACACACATATATGTTTGCTTTGTGCATTTGCGTGTGTAGTGTGGTGGGGGTATATGCGTATCTAAGTGCCCTGTGGTGCTCCTGCACTCGTCTGTGGCTGGTGTCCCCTTCCATGGCTCTTCTGCGATGTGAGCCAGAGACTTTTGCTGACACCAGAGCTTGCTGCTCCTCATAAGCCCAGGTGAGTCCCTGGTCTCTCTCTGCTCCTCTGTGGGTCTGGGGTCCCAGGTGTGCATGGCCATGCCCAGCTGTTTACTTGGGATCTGGAGAGTCGATCTTGGGCAGACCCAGGCCCCCTTGCCCTCTCCCCAGGCTCTCATTCTTGTGTAGGATGCACACTTAACTGCTGAGCCATCTCTCCATCCCCCAACCCACCAATCAGACAAGTAATAGTGAAGAGCAGAGATTTATTCAGCAGCAACATTGGGAAGAGGAGCAAATAAAGAAGCCCAGTGACCCTCAGCCCATCTTCAGGGAACTGACGTGAGCTTAAGGTTTAAATAGAGGAAGAATTGGGAGGGGGCAAGAGGTTTCCATAATTAAGCAGTCCTGGTCATGGTGCGATCTCAGTTCCTGTTCTGCAAGGTGGTCCCATGAAGTAAGGAGGTTCTGCTGTTTCAGGAATTCAAGATGGCACACAATAATGAGCCTGAATAATGACTTCGTTCTGTGCCTTCTGCCAAGGAAGACAGATACCTTGGGCTTTCATGCATTTCATTTAGTTCTCTTGTAAGGAATCAATTGTTTTAAGGAAAATCAGCTTTCATGTGCCTGTTTCAAGTTTTATTGGAATTTTCTAGAATGTTCAGACCATGGGATGGTTTTAGAGCTAGAACCAGGGCACCAAGTGATCCATTCCACAGCCAGTCCCCTACCTGGGAAATCTGCTTAGGGAAAACTATTTTAGAATCTCTGCTCTTTACTTTTACCTCTATTTGGCCTCAGCTCTGTTCACTGCAAACCTTGCCCATCCAGAGCCCCAGAATGAAGACCCCAGGCCTTCTCTTGTGTTTGCAGACATGGTGCCTTTGATGTACAGGGCTATGTGCTAAGACCTTTCCATGTTACCTCATTGTTATCACCTGTGAGGCAGGTATAATTTGTTTTCACCTTGCAAAAGAAAAAAGACAGACCCATAGAGATCAGGAAATTTGCTAAGAAGCAGAGGCAGGGCTCAACCTAACAATTGTGGGGTTTCTACCTTTTCTTACCATACTAAACTTAGGTGGTCCAGGAGTGGCTCAGGTAGCTGGAATCACATCTGAGACCATTGATCATAGACTTTAGGGTTATTCAGGGTATTAGCCAGTGCCTGTCACACTGGGGAGATTCTGCAGCTTCACGGAGAGGGACAGTAGGGCTTGATCAGTTACTTTGAGGGTGAAGGAACCATGCTATCTGCAGTTTAGTCCTTGAAGAAATCAGGAATGACAAGAGATTGCTCTTGAAAGTGTGTGTGAGCACACCTCAGAGAAAGGATTGTGATAACCCACATAAAACTCCTAACAGCTAAACAACAAGCCTTTACTGCATGAGATCTGTAATCCATAGTGGACATTAGGAATTCAGCTTACTCTGTTTGTTCTCAGGCCCACTACCAGTTTAGGAAGTTTAAGACTAGCAGCTTCTTCTATCCATCATCCTTCTATCCATCCATCCATCCATCCAGCTACACCTGGAATACCCACCTTCTGGAGCAGACAATATAATCCTGTAATTTTCAGCTCAAAATCTGCAGGGCAGTTTTGCTGAGGATGTAAGACATCCTTGATCTCTTGATGGGCAGGTCCCCAGTTCCAACTTGTGGTCTACTGAGTGGTTTGCTATTTTGCTGACAAAGGTGCTAAGTTCTCTTTGTCATCCTCAAAGCCCTGCTGTCTCCCTCTTGTCTTTGGACTAGAGCAGGTCAGTGTTGCCTGTTGACTTCCTCCCATGGCTTCCTATTTTCTGCTCTCCCTTGACATAATTATTCTAGCAGTGGACCTCTCTTACCTCCCAGGGTGATGACTGTAGGA
Source organism: Zapus hudsonius (assembly GCA_004024765.1). Classification (NCBI taxonomy): domain Eukaryota; kingdom Metazoa; phylum Chordata; class Mammalia; order Rodentia; family Dipodidae; genus Zapus; species Zapus hudsonius. The sequence goes on from PVHP010002293.1 coordinate 21,625, forward strand.
AGAGATACTGTTGGACTCTATGGGAAGATTCTGGTAGGGGATATGCCTAGCTCTCTGAGTAAAGCAAAGAGCAGGGCTTCCTTTGAAACTCCAGGGAGGAGCCAGCATTGAGAATCTTAGCAACAGAGGACTGAGTTTGAATGTGGAATGAGATGAATGTATTAGTCATCAAGCGATCCCCACATTTTACAGCTTCTAACAACAAACATTATCTCACCGGTTCTGTACACTAGGAATCCAGCTATGGCTTAGCTCTGGCCTCTCCCTTCACATGAAATGGCAGGCAGATAACCATTGACCAAGACCGTGATCTTATCTGAAGGATGGACTGGGGGGAGAGGTATTTGGTTTGGAGCTGACTTTCATGTTCTTGTTTGCTAATGGCTTAGTGCTTTTATGCTACTGTGACAAAATATCACAAATTGGGTAATTTATAATGAACAGATTTATTTGGTCAGTGATTCTGGTGGCTGAATGTTTAAGCCAATGATATCAGCATCCAGCATTGGTCCTTGGTTGCTTTGGTCCATGGAAGAAGGCAGAAGGGAAGAGATATGATTGCATTTTCAACAACCCACTCTGGGAGAACTCACCCAGTCCCATGAGGGCACAGTGCTTGGGACCTAAACTCTTGGTATTAGACTCCACCTCGCAGCTCCAGCTCTGTTTCCAATACGTTCAAACCTTAGCCAGAGACATTGCAAACTCACCACATGGACTTTTCCCTTGGGTTGCTGTAACAGGAGACAGCTGTTTTCCCTAGGGTGTGAGTGAGGAGGGGGATGGGAGGGAAAGGGAGAAGGTGGGCAAAGGAGACAGAGGGTAAGAGGGGGAGTGAGAAATTGCAGTCTTTCAAAAACCTAATCTCAACTAGGCTTGGTGGTTCGCACCTTGAATACTTTCGAGGTTGAGATCGGATTGCCATAAATTTGAGGCTAGCCTGGGCTACAGAGTGAGTTCCAGGTCAATCTCAGAAGTGACATCCATTGTTTTATGTGCACTAGAAACAAGTCCACATGTCCAGTCTGAACACAGGGGAAGAGTCGTCCACACATGGGCAAGAGGGAAGTCACATGGATGTAGGAGGTAGGAGCTCTCAGGCTGCCTCCCCAGAGCAGGGTGCTGAGTGTGGGTGAGAGGTGGGCAAGAAAGCACCTGGGAGAGCAGCAGAGTGCTGGAGGCGCTGGGGCTCCCTGTGCCTGGCTTCCAGACCCTCACTGCTCCTGACACACCTCTGCCTGCAGGTTAGGAGTTAGAGTCTACACAGGCCAGACTGTGGTGAGTTAGTCAACTCAGTGTTATTACAACAAATTCCCGACACTGGCTGTTCATGAACTAAAGAGGTTTATTTTGGCTCATGCTTCTGGAGGCTCAGGTCTAAGATGGGACTACTCCATTTGCTTGGATCTCTGGTGATGGGGGCACATCATGGTGGGGACACATTAGTTACATCTGGACCCAGGAAGCAGACAGATTGAGAGGATTAAGTCCCACAATCCCCTTCAAGGGCACACCCAAAATAATCTAAGCTCTCTCCCAAGGTCCCACCTCCTTAGGGCTTACCACCTCCCAATAGTGCCACACTGGGGACCAGGCGTCTGAGGGAATTGAATACCATAGTATAACGTGGTTTCCACACAGCCTGGACACTTGCCCTCTGTAGCCCTGAGCCCTTCCATTCTGCAAAAGCACTGCCTGGGAGGTCCTGCTAAGTTCCTGGCCAGAAGTGATCAGAGTTTGGTGAGAGTTAACACGGAGTGACTATCCTTCCAGTGAATGAAAGTCTGGTCATAGGATTGGCCTCCAGTGGGGGTTTCTGATGCAGGTAGTTTGGTCACACCACTTTCTAGTTGACTGATGTCTCTCAGCCACTCAGCGGGTCACAGCGCTGCTTCTTGACCTGTAAGACAGCGACAGGAACCACAGACATGGCTGCTGAGAGTCTGGTCATTCCATCACTGTGAGCTGTCACCTTCTTCCCAGAACACAGAGTAGTAGGGTCCTTGGCAGAATCAGAGAGGGTCCAGGATCCAGGCAGACTGGACAGAGCTGTCGTGGAGTGAGGTGACATGTGGAGGAGGTGATGGGGGCGTGGTGGTAAAAGGACATGATGTACCTCTCCGAGAGAAGGGAACCCTTAGAGTAACCTTTCACTCCTTTTGTTCAGGATGATCTTGTCTGTTTTGTCCCTTATCTGTCTATCTGTCTATGTATGTATGTATGTATGTATGTATGTATGTATGTGTCTATCTATCTATGTATCTATCTATGTATCTATCATCTATCTATCTATCTATCTATCTATCTATCTATCTATCTATCTATGTATCTATCTATCTATCTATCTATCTATCTATCTATCTATCTATCTATCATCTATCTATCTGTTGTGGTGCTGAGGATAGAATGTAGGGTCTTATGTGTGCTTACATAGGTGTTCTACCACTGCCCAACACCCCCAGTTCTAGTTCAGGATAATTTCATGGTTTCAAACTCAGTCCCATGATTCAGCCTCCCTCCCTAAGGCCGGTCTGTTCTGAAGCCTGCACCAAGGCCTTCCTGAGTCCATGGCACCTTCAGTGTCCTGTCCCTACCCTTGGTGGAGTTTCTGGAGTCACATTAAAGCAAGCAATGCATTTGGGTTTGATAGCAAGGTCCTCTTCCACCTGGTGTCTGTGCTGTCTCCCCGCCCCCAGCCGATGTCCACATGTGCCCAGGGTCTGAGCGACAGCAGGCTTGGCTTTCAAGAAATCCAGTTTGTAAGAAACTACAGAAGCCCTCCCATGGCTGTGTGGGGTGGTGTCAAGGGCCAGGCGCTCTTTGAGCCCAGTTACACTTCTCAGCTTTAGTTTCCTCATGTGTCAACTGGGAGTGACGATGCCCCCCAGGAGCCTGTGAGACACCCGCACAGATGCAGAGAGCCATCTGCGCATTTGGTCAGGATGTGCACTGTGGTTGGAGGCAGGCGTGTGGGGGACCAGGAGGAGGATGAGGGCAAAGGCAAGTCAGCTGAGAAGAGCAGCCTGGGGCTTGCTAGCTGCAGACCAAGGGGTGTGCTCGGATGGCAGATGGGTGTCCCTCGGTCTATCTGTCTGTCACATGAGAGGGCTCTATTGGTTTGCTTCGTCTTCATCTTTCCTTCTCCTCCTCCCCTTCTCTTTTGAAAACGAGGGAGGATCTTCATTTCTGTAGGAATGGCTGCTTTAGCTTTGGGAAGCTCTCCTTTGTGGGCTCTTTCACCATCCCACCTTTCATTCACCCCTCTCATCTGCTGGCTGCCCTGTGCCTGCCTATCCTGGGGTCCCATTCTGGGCAAAGGAGGGTGACCCTGGCCCTCATGGTGCATTGTTTGGGTGGATGGCCCAGCTCCCCTGGCCAACTGCTACCCGACGGTTCACACATTCATTTCCCTGGGTTTCCTGTGTTTGCAGCTCCGTCCCTCAATTGTATCCAGGAGATAAGCTACATATAATGTTTAGACTTCTGATTCCCGAGAAACAAATCAGTGAGAGGCAGAGCAGGAAACCAGATCAGAGGATTAGATTCTAGCTCGAAAGTTTTGCTTTTGAATATTTGCAGTTTTCTCATTGACCCCTCTTTCCTGGGCATTGTCAGAGAGAATGGAAGTCCAGCCTTGCACCAAGATAAGAGTGCTCTTGGGAAAACAGAGATGAACCCCCACCCACACTGCTGTACTCGGGTCAAGACATTTGACATAAATGACCACAGTACTGTTTGTCCACCATGGAGCTTTTGGAAAGCTCGTCATTTAAGAAGACTTTCCTGTGACATTGCTGGATTCCAGGACGTTCTCAATGAGCTGGGGTGCCTGCTCTACTTCCCCCAGCACGTACCCCCCCTACTCTTGACCTCCTGGGCCATTGAGTGGGAGGGATGTGACGGGAATGGAGAGGCCTCCCGATAGCTCCTTGGTTTATTTGGGCTGATTGTGCTCCTTGGCCCCACCATCATGGAACACAGCAGTGGCCCCAGGTCTCAGGCAGAACAATACTCCCCAGGCATCTGAAACTAGGCACCCCTATTCCTGCCCTCGGGCACATGCTCACGGCAGGCACAGCCACACCTGGATCCAAGCTGTGCCATCACCAGGTGACAGGCAGTGTGTCCTCTGCTCTGTGTACTTGGTGGATGCGGCCTTCTGGGCTTTCCTGGCTGTATCAGGACCCAGCATCGGCCCCTGGAGATAGGCCCAAGCTGAGCTCTAGGACCTTCTAAGATGACCTTTAGGGTTTGGCTGGGCCTTTGCTGTGTGGACCCGGGATGGCGGGCGCACAGAGGTTCCTGTCACAGACACACTTCCTTTCTGTAGAGTACATGGCAGAGATGAGCGGGGATGGAGGAAACACTTAGCTAAAGCCTGCTAAGAGCACAATGCCCTTTCAGCTTCAGCGTAGGCCCTGAGGGTGGGCTTTCCCAGGCTGGGGGACATATCCCCTCTATGGACATCCTCAGGGCTGGGCCCCAGGATGGAGTGAGAGGGTGGCAGTTAGGCAACAGGGGACCACCATGATGGCTCTGAGTTCTGGAGGTCAGTGCTGCCTGGACAGTGGTGAGATCATGGGTACATGGCCTCCTGGTCCCCCGTTGGCCCTGAGGGAAATCATAGCATGCATTTGCCACCAAGGAGGCTGTAAGGTGGCACCTCAGCTGGGTTGGGGCCAGGGGCTAGAGTCCCAGGCTGCTCTGCTGAGCTCTGAGCCAGCCTCCTCTGGCCCCAGCCTCCCGTGGCGTGGCTCTCATGGGGTGGGGCTGTCCTGAGCCCCAGGCTTCCCTGGTACCATCTGCAGCGTGTGGTCTGTGGGAGCTCCATCAAGGACCGAGCCTCCACCTCCCTTGGTTGCCCACCAGTAAAAGTGCATTGAACCATGCCCTGTGCTGGCTACTTGTGCTTTGGGAGGGGACCTTACTTGGAGTCCTCTCCGGGGACTCAGTTTAGACTGGTGTGGGGAAATGACACCTAGGAGTTTTGCGCAGGGGTACCTGTGTGTGCACCCCCCCTCACTGCTTCTTCTGGGTCTTTCCAGGGGAGTGTCTCGTCACAGGTCAGTCCCACTTCAAGAGCTTTGACAATAGGTACTTCACCTTCAGTGGGATCTGCCACTACCTGCTGGCCCGGGACTGCCAAGACCACTCTTTTGCCATCGTCATAGAGACTGTGCAGGTGAGCTTGGCTGGGCAGCCTGTCTGGCAGAGGCTGTGACACTTCAGGATGAGGGTGGCACCCTGTGAAGAGGGAGCCCCTCCGCTAGGCTTCAGTGGCCTCATGGAACCCCAGCTTGTCCTTCTCTTCCTAGCCTTTGGGAGATGGGGGGCTACCCTGTCTGTGGCCCGAGGTTAGGGGGAAAGGGGTCCTCTTTTCATGAGCACCACAGTGGGGGTGTATGCTCCTCTTGAGGCAATGAAGCAAAGAGGTGGCCAGTCATAGGGCTTCCCCACGATGGATATTCCCGATTCTCTTGGATCGATAGGCCTGAGGAATAGGAAGAGATGAGTTGGGGGTGGGGGGGCTGGGTTCATTGTGAAAGACGAGAACTGGATGGGAAAGAGGGTGTGTGAGGCCTGGGCTTAGCGCCTTCATATACAATGCTGGCACCCCACATCCATAGCATATTCTGTAAGGATGGAGGTTTGTATGCAGGAAGGCCCAGGCTCTCCAGCTTTGGGGCCTTTCCCTTGTTAAATGGGTCCTGGGCTGGGTGCTGGGCTGGCAGGGGCGGTGGTAAGGCCACCCTTTATCTCTTGGCAGTGTGCTGATGACCCGGATGCTGTCTGCACGCGCTCAGTCACTGTGCGGCTGCCTGCACTGCACGGCAGCCTGGTGAAGCTGAAGCATGGGGGAGGGGTCGCCATAGATGGCCAGGATGTCCAGGTCCCCCTCCTGCAAGGTGCGCTCACTCCTCACCACCAGACTTTGGCCTGCCCAGCTCCTCCACTGAATCCTTCCTCAGCTACCCTCCCTGCCTGCCTCCTCCCTGGATCTGTGATGGGGACTGTGCTGGGAGGTGCAGAATGGCTATCCTGGGCATCCTTCTATCCCTGCAAGAAAGGAAGGCTTCCTGCAGCTGACACACTGAGAGATCACATGTGGCTGCTGATGGCTCAGACCAAAGGTTTCCACCTGGGCCAAGAACTTGTGCCCTACCTAGTGGGAACCCCACCCCCCCACCCCTCACCTTCACACAGGCCCCACTGCCTGTCAAAGCAAAACTTCCAATCTTCTCCTCTCCTCTGACACCTGGCCACCCTATGCTCATCATCCTAGCTTTTCACACGATATGTAGTTGAACTTGGCTGGTGAGCACTCTGCATGCCAATGGGTGTTTAGTGCTGTTTAACTTCCCAGGAGCCAATGTTTTCTGCTGGGGCAAGGTGTATGCACCTATCCGGTCTCCAACTTCCCGCAGCAGCGAGCTCTGCTATATTTAGCTTTGCACAAAGCATCTATCAGTCACAAGGGCCTCGAGAGGCAGCTTGGAAGCCAACAGGGGCCCAGGCAGGCTCAGGCATCAGGTTCAATGGAAGAGGGATCCCCAATACTAGCCTCAAGTCAGGATGCAGGAACCTCTGCCTCCCTCTTGTGGCCGTCAGGAGAATTACAGGTTTCAGGAGCCTACAGAGGCTCATCCAGGAACCATGTGCCTCTGTCTTCAGTGGTCTGTTTCTTCCTGAGATCCTCCCCCCCTCTTCAAACCTTCCTCTCCACCCTGGCCTTTAAATCATGGAACCCATCTGCCTCTAACTCCTTGATGGCCATTGCCACAGTACTTTTGAGACATCTCCCCAACTGCACTTGCCTGTCCCCTCCCCGGTTTAGCCTACATCCTGTCCTTCTGGCTTCCAGGTGACCTCCGCATCCAGCACATGGTGATGTCCTCCATACGCCTCAGCTATGGGGAGGACCTGCAGCTGGACTGGGATGGCCGTGGGCGCCTGCTGGTGAAGGTAGGTCCCTTCCCCTACTATAGCCTCCCTGGATCCCTGTCCAGACAAAGTATCCCTTGTGCTCTGGGCAGAATGGCTTTGTGTGGTGGGAGAAGAATTCCTTTCTCCTCAGTCTCTACACCCCCAAAGCGAGGAAAAAGGTTCTCTTGTTTGTGGGAAGCTGGCGTTTGTTTTCTGGATATTCCTGTTGGTCCCTGAGGACTCTCCCTTCTTTGGTGTCCCTTGGCCTGCAGAATGGAATGACAATTCCTTGTCAAGCTGGTGAGCAGCAGGTCCTCGGAGCAGGGGGGATCCTGCCCTGAGTGGTCACTGTGGGTGCAAAGGAAGACTGAGCAACATTTCAAGCTCTGTGTCCTGCCTCCATCTGGGAACGGTCACATAGAACTCTTCCACATTCTTCTCTGAGCCACTGTGCCTGTGCATGTATGTCCTGTCCCCTGGTTCTCGGAGGTTCTAGAATCACATTGATTAGTAGCATCCCATGCTCCACAGGGCCTCCGTATAGTATACGCTGTTAACTTAGCAGAGCCTCTCAGGGGGAGGTGGACAGGCATCACCACTGCTGTGTCATATGGAGATAGCCGAGGATGGGAAGCTGCGAGCCACCAGCTGCACATGTCCAGTCCTGGTTCTGTGAGGATCTGGGGTCCCTGTCCCCCTGGTCTTCAGTGTCGTTCTATGAGGATCTGGGGTGCCTGTCCCCCTGGTCTTCAGTGTCGTTCTATGAGGATCTGTGGTCCCTGCCCCCCTGGTCTTCAGTGTCGTTCTATGAGGATCTGTGGTCCCTGTCCCCCTGGTCTTCAGTGTAGTTCTATGAGGATCTGTGGTCCCTGTCCCCCTGGTCTTCAGTGTCGTTCTATGAGGATCTGTGGTCCCTGTCCCCCTGGTCTTCAGTGTAGTTCTATGAGGATCTGGGGTCCCTGTCCTCCAGGTCTTCAGTGTCGTTCTGTGAGGATATGGGGTCCCTGTCGACCAGGCCTTCAGTGTAGTTCTACGATGGAGCTTAAAAGCCCATTTCCTGGAATCTCATTGGTCATGTTTTTTTTTTTTCCTCTTAGAGCCCCTGAAAGAGAGGGAAGCTAGTTCTTTTTTTTTCATTTTATTTTATAAAAGAGAAGCCTGTAACAAGAGAAGGGCCAGGTACGCCCCCATCCTGCTCCATTCCAGTTAGACCTGGGACCCTGCATCCTGGAGCCTCAGTAATTTGTGGGGGTGACTCTCCAGGTCAGTCTTGGGTTTGTGTCTCTTCCTGCCTTCTGCACCCGGGCCTCCGAGGTGCTCTCCTGTCATTCTGTTTTCCCAGCTCCCATCCAGGGCAGAGGGGACCTGTGTGCCTGATCAGGGTAGTCTCTCCCCTGGTCAGAGGGCACAGGACTTCCTGTTCCTCCTTCATCTCGGGGGTTTCTCTGCTCTTTTTCCTCCAAGGAAATGCTAGATTCTTCTGTGGAGACCGGTTTGTTTTGGGGATAGGTTTTGGTCAGCTTTCCTAAGAAGAAGGTGTGGTTAAGATTCAGGACATGGTCAGGTGTTCTCATGGCCTGTGGAACTTCCTTTAGCTTTTTGCTTGTGACAGGCGGCTGGGAGCAAGGTGGCTGACCCCTGGGGGATTAGAGAGGGCTGGCTGCTAGCATCCACAGGCAGCAAGACTGTCTTGCCCTCCACACAGGGTGCGCTCAGCCTCAGGGCTCAGCCTCAGCTGAGTCCTGTGAAAAGGCCCTGGGACATCTTACACTTTGTCACAACTGTCATAGAGCAGAGGTCTGTTTCAAACAAGTTCTTCTCAGTGTTCTCAGATCAGATGTCACAGGGCTCTTGGCCAGCCATAGCCTGGTGTCCCTGGCTGTGACCACACTTCTCCCACTGATGTGCTGCCAGCTGACTCAAGCCAAGGGGTCAGAGGGAGACATGGTATTCAGAGGATAGTGTTGGCTGGCAGGTGCCATGACCACGTGGGACTTTGAGGAGCACGGGGCATCCATATGTAAAGGAGAGAAGGTGGGGAAGTGGGGGAAAGCCTTGTCACCTGCTATCACTGCTCCCCGTGGCCTTGACAGTTGGCATTGCTTTTCATCTGGGCTCAGAAGGGGGTAACTTATTTTTCCATCTGTTCAGCCATTCATTAACTTCAACAAATCTTATTGTTCTTCATTTTGTGCCTCCCTAAAATTCCCACAGTTGTGACACCCAAGGTGACTTTGGGAGGAGGTGGGGTCACTAAGCAGAGTCCTCAGGGGTGAATGGAGTTAGTGTCTTTACCAATGAGCCCCTTCCACCAGGTGAGAATGCAGTAAGAAGGCACTGCACCCCCCAAGCAGGGCAGCAGGGCCCCTGCCAGGTGCAGAACCTGCTGGAGCCCGATCTTTGGTTTCTAGCCTCAGAAGTTAGGAACTTTTCTGCTGTTTATAAGCCAACCAGGCTGTGGTATTTTTGTTTCAGCGGCCTGAACAGATGAAGCTAGACACCTGAAGGTATATAATGGTGACACAGAAAGATCCAAATCCTCTCTAATGGGGGAGACAGACAAAAGCAAACCAGAGTATTGTAGCATCGATTAGATGAATGAAGCAGGGAAGGGGAAGGAAGTGCCAGGGTGATGTGAACTGTAAGAAGGGTGGACAGGGAAGGCCTCAGTGCCTAATGAAGGTGCCACCTGGTGTTTGTACGGCAAATTAGGGACCATCACATTACAAAAGATACTTGCCTGAGTACATTTGTTTTATGAGTCTAGAACCTTCCATTGGTTTGTTCATCAGGCACCTTGTTAAGTTAGAGCTAGAAGGAGCTCCAAGGGAGAAGCACAGGGGCTTAGGCCTGACCCTCTAGGCCTGAGAACACAGGGCAGACACGGACCTCATTTCTGCAGCTGACAGCTTTCATTCCCTTGCTTGTTGCCAGTCCCTGAGATCAGATCAGGCCAGGAGTGCTATGGCTGGGAGTCTGTCCTTTCCTGGTCAGCTGTCCTCACTGACCCCACATTCCAGCCATCACCCCGCAGACCCTTTGGCCGAGGCCCCTTTCCCTTCAGCGATGCCTAGCTGGTCAGGTAGAGGCAGAGGTAGAAGGACACTGTTGCTCCTGGATGTCAGACTCAGTCTGCTTTGCCCACGTGAGACTGAAATGTGTTCACTGTCTGGAGATTGGGTTTGCACTTGATTCTCCCTGGGGCTGGGCCTTAGCCCATCTCCTGTGACATGTGCAGATGCAGAGCTGGGCTTCAACCTGTGTGTACTCTTCCCATCTCCCTGGAACCTCAGGCAAGTCACTTTCCTCGCTGGGCCTCCATGGCTCTATCTCTAAGGGACAGGATAGATGATCCTTAGAAACCCTCTGGCGTGATTCTTCTCTGACCAGTGGTAGCACGGCAGGGATGGGGCTGGTAAAGCAGTGTAGTTCGCTGGGTTTCCATTCCCCTGTGGCCTGGGGCTTAGCCCCCTGTTCCCATTTCTTGCTCTCCTGGGGAACTCTTGGCTGCGACCAGCTCATGAGCTCCAGGGTGGTCTGGCTCTTCCTTGCAGCTGTCCTCAGTCTACTCTGGGAAGACCTGTGGCTTGTGCGGGAATTACAACGGCAACAAGGGTGACGACTTCCTCACTCCCTCCGGACTGGTGGAGCCACTGGTGGTAGACTTTGGGAACGCCTGGAAGCTGCACGCAGACTGCCAGGACCTGCGCAGGCAGCCCAGTGACCCCTGCAGCCTGAACCCGCGCCTGAGTATGCAATCCGGGGACTCCTGCCTTCTGGAGCATTCTCTGGGGAGGCAGGACCCAGATCCTTGATTATGACCACTGGCCCATTTCCCCTTTAAAGTCTCTATTGCAGTCCGCCCTCCCCCCACCACACGAGCAGGTGACCTGGAAGGTCCCAGTCTGTAAGGAGCCGCTGGTGCAGGAGCTCAGAGTGGAGTTACTGTCCTGGTGGCCTTGGGTGGACATACCTGAGCAGTTCAGTTTCATATTATTGGAGCCAAGTTTATTTAGGATATTCAGTTGATGACAGAAGCCCGAAATATGCTGAGTGCTCCGTTAGCTTCATTTTGTTTGTTCAGAAGAGGAGCCTGTGCTGCTTTCGGGGGTTTAGGTGTCAGAGGTGTGACAAGGCCCTGGCCATCCTGAGCTGGCTCTGCTCTCTTCCACCCACAGCCAAGTTTGCCGAGGAGGCCTGTGCACTCCTGACATCCTCCAAGTTCGAGACCTGCCACCATGCTGTGAGCCCACTGCCCTTCCTGCAGAACTGCCACTACGATGTCTGCGCCTGCACCGACGGCCGGGACTGCCTGTGCAGCGCCGTGGCCAGCTACGCCGAGGCCTGTGCCCGGAGAGGGGTGCACATCGGGTGGCGAGAGCCAAACTTCTGTGGTGGGTGTCACACACATACATACATGCATGTGCATACGGACATATACTTCACACACATACACAGACATGCATGTGCATATGGACATATACTTCACTCACGCACACACAGACATGTGCGTGCATACGGACATATACTTCACACACATACATACATGCATGTGCTCCCACACACAAGAGTTTCTTTATTGGCTGTTCTTTATACTCCAGACATGACTCACACACATACATGCATGTGCATACAGATATGTACTTCACACACATACACAGACATGCACGTGCATACAGACATATACTTCACACATACATACATGCATACCCTCCACACACAAAAGCGCTTCTTCACTGGCTGTTCCTTATACTGTGGACACATAGTGGCCTCAACACATGAGGACCAGCCCTTTGGAGGCCAGGGCCTTTCTCTAGAACATGCCTTCCATCTCCAGCCTGCTGAGCTGGGCTGGGTTTCCCCTGCAATGCCATGATGGTAATGGTGGTGAATATTGGCCACATCTCCGGCTTTGCTCCACACATGCTGTCTCATTGAACATTCACAAAGTCCCCAGCAGACACTGTCTCTTTCACTGAGGATAGTGTTCAAGGCCACATGCTAGCTAGTGGTGGAGGTGGGACTTGGACCTACCTGGGATGTGCGGGCCCAGGGGCCCATTCTCTTTGCTGCTTTAGCACTTCCTATTTCCATGCTTGAGGCCAGGGAGAGTGAGGACAGTGAGCAGATGGGGCCACCACTTTCCTGAGGTGGGCATTAGGAGTTCCCAGCTCCTTGTGGTTCTCATGTCTTCCAAGGGATTGCTTCTTACAGTCAGGAGCAAGTGCTTTAGGGCTTCAGGGAGCTGGGTTGAAATGCTGCTTCTGCTTCCCCAGGAGACCCCTGGGGACCCCTAACTCCTGAGCTAAGATCACCGAAGGGGTGGTAGGAGAAAACTCTCTGAGCTAAGCTAAAAGCATGCAGTGAAGAGCAAGGGACACAGTAGGTGGTCAAGCATGGTAACCACTATTGTCCTCATCCACATGGAGCTGCTACTGCCCATCACTTTCAAAAGTGCTTAAACCCCCCAGGATGTCTACCATGTCCTAGACTTGAAGCCTGCTCAAGGGATGAAGGCACACTCTCTGGTTAAAGGGGAGAGAATGTGTGCAACCTGAAAAGGCATTTTTGCTCAAAGTGGGAAGGAATTGTGGCAACCAGAAAAGATACAAGAGGGTCCCAGCTGCGAGGGGTGCAGGCGCTTCATTCCATGTGGGCTCGTGTTTCCACTGACACCTTCCTTCCTCTCCCTTCTCCAGCGCTGAGCTGCCCACAGGGCCAGGTGTACCAACAGTGTGGGACTCCCTGCAACATGACCTGTCGCTCCCTCTCTTACCCGGACGAGGAGTGCAGCGAGCTCTGTCTCGAGGGCTGCTTCTGCCCCCCAGGGCTTTACCAGGATGAGAGGGGGGACTGTGTGCCCAAGGCTCAGTGCCCTTGTTACTACGATGGGGAGCTCTTCCAGCCTGCAGACATCTTCTCAGATCATCACACCATGTGGTAAGTGCAAGCAGGCAATGGTCTCCCAGCTTGTGTGCCCTGGAGGTCGGTGATGGCTTCCTCAGTGGCAGAATTGGGGAAAGATGGTCTTTCGAGACTTCCTTTCATGGATGGCTAGAGGGACACCCCAGAGGGACTGAATGTCCAGACTTGAACACCAAGTCAGAGCAGAGCCCAGATTTTACCCAGGCCTCCACTTTCCTTCCTGTTCGGGAGCACTCAGGCCTGCGGGAGGGATTCCTGTGCATGGAGCACGCGGGCATGTGGGAGGGAGGGATTTCTTTTGTCAGTGTTCTTAGGCTAAAGCATCTGAGCCATAAGTAAATAGGCCATAGCGTTCTTGCCTCAGTGGTGTACTGCTGACTTACTCCTTTAAAGTGGCCATAACAGAATATAAGACGATATCTTGTAATAAAAAAGGTTTCTTTTAGATTCCTGTTTTTGAGGCAGAGAGATCCAGGTTGGGAAGCTTCATCAGAAGAGGGCCTCATGCAGTGTTTAACACCAGGATAGGCACTTTGATTATATTCGTTCTTACTTTAACTTCTATTTTCTTGGATTGGCTTATTGATTTCTTTCTCACCTGCTTATATTAAAAACCAGTAAGTCTTACACATTTTAAAAAATCTTGCTACTTTGGTAAACTTGCTTATCAAGCCTGAAGGTCTTTTATATATATATTGTCCATAATGAATTACATTATTTAGTGGGCAAACAATGAGTTGTTATCCCCAATTCCCCAATACCCCCCCTCCCCATCCCCAATCAGCTGGATATCCTCCTCCGTGAGCAGTCTGGATCAGTCCTTGGGGCTGGGGTCCATGGATAGCCTAGGAGTCAGCCTGGTTCGGCTGGCCCTAGTGTGTTGTTACTGAGGGGGGCTATGTCTCTGGATATTCTCCTCCACCAAGGCTCTCACAATCTTTCCGTCCCCTCTTCCACTCAGTTCCTTGAGTCGTGGTGGGTGACTATTAAGGCTGTTCTATTGTTGAGGACTTAGGGGGGTCTCTGTATTTCTGCTTTAGATTGTGTCGAAAATCAATGGTATCTGTCTCACTGGCTTATCCTGTGTTGACTGATTGGCGGTGGCTATGGGTCACTTGTTCATCCCATCATTCTCTGCGGGGTTCCATATGGATCCTCCACAGTATGTCTGGGGTGGCTCATCTCTTGTCAGGATGTCAGCTATTGGCCTGCAGTTCATTGGTAGGGTTGGACGAGCCACAGTTCTCTCGCTGCATTCTGAAAGATACAAACAGAATCTCCATTGGAGAGTGAGATCAGTATAGGTTAATTGAGATACACATTTCTGAATTAGCTAGATTCTATTTTTAGTAGCCTTTCCTTCAATTGCTTGCATAGTGCATCTCTCATTGGGGGCCCAAGAGTCCGGCTCCCAGTGTATATCGCCCTAAGTCCCCAGTTCCAGTTAAGGGCTCCCCCTCACTAAGTGGAATACTTGGCTGAATTTAAAAGCTGTTGATTGCCTCCCCTAGGCTTTGGCTCCTCCATTGCACAAGTGTTCATTCCTTGGTTTGCTGTTCTCTCCCAGTAGGGAGGTGTACAGCCTACTCATGGCAACAGGCTGTGTCTCATGCCAGTGGTCTCTGTTTGCTCCAGCTGTTGTTGACCAGATTCCCCTGGCAGCTTATGCAGTGCCTTCCAGCACCGCACTAACTGCCATCTGGGAGCTGGATGCCATTCTGGGCCTTGAAGGGTCGAGGCTGTTCGATAAGCCTAAAAGTCTTTTTAAAATGTATTTATTTATTTATTTATTTATTTATTTATTTATTTATTTGTAAGGAGAGAGAGAGGGAGAGGGAGAGAGAAAGGAGAGAGAGAAGGGAGAGAGAGAGAGAGAGAGAGAGAGAGAGAGAGAGAGAGAGAGAGAGAGAGAGAGAGAGAGAATGGGTGTGCCAGGGCTCTAGCCACTGCAAACAAACTCCAGATGCATGAGTCCCTTTGTGCATCTGGCTATATGTGGGTACTGTGTCATCGGGCTTTGTAGGCTAGAGCATTTCCCCCTAAACCATTTCTTCAGCCCCTAAAAGTCTTTTGACTCAAGTCTTCATTAACTTACAAGTATGGATCACACTTGAGATAATAGATATTATTTGAGTTCTTTCTTCCTTATTCGTAGCCCTTCATTTCTTTCTCTTGCCTTATTGCTTTGGCTAAGACTCCAGTACTGTGTTGAATGAAAACAGTAAGAATGGACATCCTTGTTGCAATCCTAACTATACAGGAAATGCTTTCACACTTCTCCACTCAGCATGATGTTGGCTTATGGGTGATGAATCAGTCTTCATTATGCTGAGGTGGGATCTCTGTATACCAGTTGATATGGTAGGCCAAGGGGAGCTGTGAGCTGCTGCGGAGGCTTAGAAGGTCGGGGAAGTAAGGGAATCCAGGAGAGATGATTTTGATTCTCTAAAAGAATAAAATAGTCAGTGAAAAATGATATTCACGGGGGAGGGAGGAGTCAACTAGAGAAAGAACTTAAAAATACTTTATGAGAGGTAACCTTAGCAAACCAACTTCCCAGAGTCGTGGGTCTGGTGGCAGTGGGTCACAGGTGCACACGACTCTTGTGAAGCGGGTCTGTTTTCTTCTCTGCAGCTACTGTGAGGATGGCTTCATGCACTGTACCACAAATGGAGTCCCGGGGGGCCTGTTGGACACCGTCCTCAGCAGTCCCCTGACACACCGCAGTGAGTACTGTAGCGCTGGCTTTTCTCTCCCACCAGACTCTTCTCCATGGAGTTGGTGGGAGGAGTGAGCAGCCCCCCTGTCTGATGTGCATGTGTCAGTTCAGACTGACTCTGCCCAGGATTGTTGTGACATCTCAGTGTGTGAGTGACTTTCAGGCATATCTTTGCATACACACACCCAAATGGTTGAGGCAAGAGGGATTTTATTTTGTGGAAGGGAAAACATTGAGTTGTCTCCAGTGTACAGTGAAGAGCTTGGGTGTGTTGGTCACCTTGCTTGTGATAACGGGGCTCTTTTCTGATGGCTTAATGTTTCCTATGGACATGTTGATGAGACCTCCTCTCCGATGGACTTTTAAGAAGAGGAGTTTGGGTCACTCACTCTCAGCTCGAAGGTCCTAACTGCTGCTGAACTGTTTCAAGACAAGGCACAGGACAGAGGGGGCGACTTGCGCTGGGAGGGTGTTGACATTTCTGGATCACAGAAGCTTTATTTGCTTCCAAAAGGATTGTGATTGTTTAGGAAGGAGTTTCCCAGTGGGAGGGACACAAGGGCTCTTTCAAGCTCCAGCTTTACCCTTCTCCTCTGCCTCTCACCCCCCTCCTTCCCAGGGGGCCCAGCCCCGTTCATGCCATTGGTTTTTCTGTCCTGCCCTGGACGAGAGTCTGGCTCCTAGGATTGGTCCAGAGCATCTTTCAGCTGGGCCAACAGCCCAGGCATGTGAGGGCAGCTCAACAGTCAACACCAGAAAGTGTGGCCTCTGGGTCTGAGTTCTTGTGCCTCTTCTGACATTTGTGGCATTCCCAGTACCTACCCTCATGGCCTTCTGTCTCTTAGACATATCTTCTGGTCTAGTCACTGCAAATCAATATCTCCTTTTCAAAACCAGGAAACTCCTGGAATTCTCTGCATTTTGCTTTGGAGTTGCTGCTTCCTAACATAAATTTCCATATAAAAATAAGATTGCAGGCTGGACAGATGCTCAGTGGTTAAAACCACTTGCTTGCAAAGCCTGACAGCCTGGGTTCAAGTTCCCAGTACCCATGTAAGAGGCCCTGGCATGCCCATGCTTACTCTCTGCCTGTCCGTGTCTCAAATAAATAAATAAATAAATAAATACGGAGAATTCTGGCTCCCTTGCCTCTAGCACACAAGCTATTATGCACTTCAGAGTTTTTCTAAGAAAGGTGTTATATCTACCGTCCACTCTCACCCTTCTCCCATCAGCCGTGCTCTCTATTACCTGACAGGAAATATCAGCTGTCAGTGAACAAAGTAGGCAAATATCTCTGCTTCATGGACTATATATATTTTGTGGGCCAACACAGGGATTTGAGCCAGTAGGTCTAAGTTTGAAAGTCTGAAAGTTGGCCTGTTTCAGACCTGTGCATGAGGCGGGGTGGGGGAGGCACACTCACATCTCTTGATCACTGAGGCAAATATGGGGAATGTGCAGGCAATCAAATGGTGAGAGGAGCACGTGAGGTCAGGGGAGGGGAGGCTGTGGTCAGGAGTGCTGACCATTGAGCAAAGGTTCCCTGTGAAGTCTCGGTGGCCCAGGGCCGCCTTTTCCTCCATCAGTTGTAAACATTTCATGAGAAGTTCTATTGGATTCCACCAAGGCCTAGATCTGTTAAAGCCGGGGTCTGGAAATTTCTGCAGTGCATCCTGACTTAATGCCACTTGGGGCAGCTGGGTCCAGAGGGATGAGGAACACATAGCTGCTAGGGCTAGAACAGCTGTCACCAGTATAGATGAAGCTGCCACCTGGTCCCACAGGGGACTTGGCAGGCTGGGCAGCTTGGAGTCTCTCAAGTGAGTGATGGCACCAGGGTCACTGGACAGCATAGAAGGGTGATCTTGACCCTGCTTCACTGACCACCTCTTGGATTTTCCTTTTTCAAGGCAAAAGGAGCCTGTCCTGTCGGCCCCCCATGGTCAAGTTGGTGTGTCCTGCTGATAACCCCCGGGCTGAAGGGCTGGAGTGTGCCAAGACGTGCCAGAACTACGACCTGGAATGCATGAGCCTGGGCTGTGTCTCAGGCTGCCTTTGTCCTCCGGGCATGGTGAGCTGTTGCATGGGGAAGGAAGCACCTTCTTGTCCATCGCCCCACAGGCAGGGTTCAGTGAGGGGCTGTGGAGCCAGAACCAGGAAGAAACAAGGGTGACACTGGATAGTCAAGGGATGGGGTGGCAGGTGCATCCAGCCATCACACTCAGGGAGGAATTTTGTAGGAAAATGTCTGGGGTTGATCCTGATGGAATCTGACACAAATATTAGCTCTTGGCTCACAGGACTACCCTAGGAAGCAAAGGAAGTATTTCCAGAAATAGTTCCATGTCAAAACAGGCCTTTCTAGTGGAATTTCTCTAATGGTGGCATTCCATGCTACAACGCCCGAAAGACACACACATACTTGAGTGGGATTCACATAGATGCCTGTAACTTTCTCTTTCAAGAGAAGATGCCCGATGTCCCTGCCACACCACTAGCTTTGTTTTCCTTCTTTATAAAATGAGTTGTGAGATCTTGGCCAGATCCCCATGTCCCAAGGCTCTGAGGCTGGGGGTGCAACTGAACCTGGGTCATGCCTAGCCTAAGGCCATACAGGTTTGCAACTAGGCTACGACCTGGTTGGCTCCTGTGTGCATCTTGCCTCTAACATTAGGACAGTTTTATATTACAAAAATATAATTATTTGTATGTATTACATTATATTATACACTATGTATACATTATTGCATTATATGCTATGTGTACATTATATTATACATTATGTATACATTATTACATTTTATGTATTACAAATATGATTATATACTATGACTACTGTCACCGTGAAGAATGCAACTTCTAGACTTTTATTTTTCAAAAGCATCTTGTTTGTATGTTGCCCCAGATTCCAATTCCTCATATCCAGATAAGTGGTGGGTGGGGGTTGGGTGAAGCTTTGGGGGCCAGGATGGGAGGGGCAGGCTCCTGTATTTGTGTGTGGTAATAATGATGCCTCAGGCCCAGCTTGGGGAGCAATGTCCCTGGACCATGGGAGCTGCTGATGTTCTGTAAGGAACTTGAACTTGCCCTCAGGGAGACAGGGCATTCAGGCCCTTTTTCTACTTCCTTTTAACCCCCTTTACTCCCAGAGTGATCATTTCTTATTACTTCCTCTAGGGTATTTCCCTCGTCTTCACTCCCCAGGGTTCTGAAGCCTTCTCTTTTAGTGGCGCTGTAGGAAGTGGCCAGTGAGTACCTCTGAGTTGGACAGAGGAGCTAGACCTCAGGAGAAGGAAGACCAGAGGGAACCTCGGTCCTGAGCAGAGCAGCAGGCAGGGAAGGAAGAGGCCCTAGGATGCAGAACTCTGAAGAGGCAAAGGTCAATGTGCCAGGCCATACCTGGAGGAGACTATCTCCTGATGGAGAGAAGCCTCGGGCAAGAAAAGGGACTTCTTTTAAGGGATTGTGCCAACATCTGGGGCTGTGTTATTTATTTTCCATTGAGATGATCAATTGAATTGAATTGAATTGCTCAAGCTGGTCTTAAACTCCCAGGCTTAAGCAATTCTCCTGCTTCAGCCTCCTGAATAATTGAAACTATAGGTGTGCCCCAGCATGCCCCGTTGGGTCAGGGGCTCTTTAAATGAACATTTGTGTGCGTGTGTGTACATGGGAAATGACCCAGGAAGCCTTACATATTAATTATTGCAGTAATTGCATTATGATCTCCAATCTCAAGTAGAGAGCAGGCTTCAGATACCAGACATGGATTGAGCACTGGGCACTCCTTTGGCACCCAGAAGTCCCTGGCATTCTATTTGAGGACAGAAGTGCTCATAACGAGGGCCTTCTCCCCTCCACCACAGGGGATTATGGACACAGAAGTTCATATTAGAAAAGGTTGGGTTATTGTCATAGCTTTCTCATTGTGATACCAACTAACGTGCCAATTGTGAGGCCCGATCAGCAGAGTAGAAAAGTCCGTGTAAATTATGAGTGTTCTGGCTGTAGTAGGGGACATGTGTTCCTGGCCATGACACCAAAACGAGAGGGCTGGTGAGACCTCGCTTGGGCTCTGATGGTGCTGTTTCCCTGTCCCTTGGTGAGATGGGGGCACTGTAGCATGGAACCAAGGCTTGGCAGAAGGGAATGGGGAATCTGCATTCTGAGGGAAGTCACTCCCACTCAGAGCAGAAAGAACACCCGAGGAGGAAAGGGGTACATGGGGCTGGGCTTTCCGCTCTTGAACTAGCATTCAGTCTTTCTCAGAACCCCAGGTGCCTCCTCTGCAAAGCAGGGTGGGTTCCTGTTCCGCCCTCCTTGCACCTTCACTGTGGGTGCAAGGGACATGCATGGGAACGCACTTTCCAGAGTGGAGCTGGGCATGTCACTCAGATTCTAGAGTACTTGCCTAGAGTTCATGAAACCCTGGGCTCCATGCCAACACCACCTAAACTGGGCAAGGGGGTGCAACAGGCTTGCAACCCCAACATTTGGGAAGCAGAGGCTGGAGGATCAGAAGTTCAAGCTCACCCTCATCTGCATAGGGATTTTGAGGATGGCCTTGGCCAGAGACCCCCGTCTCCAAACCAAAACAAAAGAAAAAAACAACCCAGAAAGTGTTATAGGATTGCAAGACTAGCTGTAATTGTCACTTGTAAGTGACAGAGGCTGTCTCAGGCTGTGGGCATCACCTCCCATCCTGGCCATAGGACGGATGCTGCAGGGTCTGCATTTTTTTACATTTCTAATCTGTTATGACCAATGTTATTGTAAATACAATAAATATGGGTTTTAAGGAAAATTAAGCAACATAAAATAATGATACAGGCTGGGATTGTGGGCTGTGTTTAAAGCTCACCCCCAACATTGCCTCCCCTCCCCAGAAAGAAGACATTCTAAATATAGAGTCTTCCAATTCTTATCACATTAAACAGACCTAATGTTCCAGTGTCGAATTCCCATGAGATTCTGAACTCGGACTCGATTTTTTTGCTTACGTTGTCAGAGGTCCATCTTGGCCCAGGGACCACTCTCAGTAGCTTCCTCCTCGGGATCCCTTGAAAACCCACCAGCACCTGTTAGAGAATGCTGCGGGCAGGGAGGGAGCTCTTCTCTTTCCCAGCATCTCAGGCCAGGAACCTGTGCAGAGTGGAAGCCTGGGAACAAGGGGTGGGGCACTTCCGGTGAGTAGTCAATGCCATGAGATGTGGCTGCTGGAGAAACTGAGTGGACAAGGTGTGGTGGAGTAATTTGACCCTGACCGTCCTGGCTCCTGACGTCACTTCCAATCATGTGCTTTCAGTCACATGAACAATTGGATTTAGAAGGGTTGGAGAAGACTAGGGATGGCTGACGGTTGCTGTCACATGGAGGTGCTTTGTCAGTGGCGTATTGTGAGTTTCTGGAGGAAAGCCAAGGATCGTATTTATGAGCAGAGGTGCTGGAGATAGTTAGCCATCCCGCTTGGGCCTTGAGACTCCCTAGGACCTAGGGTTCACATGAGACCCATTGGGTCCCTAAATGAGAAGGTTGAACTAAGCGACAATCCAAATCTGTTTTCTTTTTTGTATATTTTTTGGGGGGCTAGGCTCTTATTTTGTAGCCCAAGCGGTTCTCAAACTCTGTATGTAGCCCAAGCTAAGTCTCAAACTGAAAAGTTCTCCAACCTCTGCTTTGACATCCAGGCCTTTCAGTTAGGCCATTACCTGCTTCCACCACTGTGTGGTAGCAAAGACAAGCCATAGCCCTGCTCTCTCCTCCAGCCATAGCTGGGGCAGCAGCCAGCCTCTGGGTCTCTCCTGGGATCGAGGCCTTTGGTGCTCAACTGCTTAGGCCTCTGGGGAAAGAAAGGCCACCCGGGAAATGGTAACTTAACCTTTGGAAGTTAGTGGCTACATTTTCCCAACTGGTACCCGGTTCAGTGGGTGTTTGGAAACTTCTTGACAGCTGTGAAAAGTTGTCTGAAAGACCTTGGCACTACTTTGTAAAATCTAGAGCTGAGGCCCAAGGGCTCATCCAGAGTGGGCATTGCACCCTATGAGATGTGTTTATTTTATTCATCTCTCAGTGCTGGGATGGAACCCAGGGCCTCAGCTGGACAAGTGCCTTTGTCAATGAGCTACATAACCAGCGAAAGTTGCAGACATTTAAAAGATCCAAGAAGCCTTTCTGTCTCAAAGTTACTTCCTATACCTTTCACAATATGTCACCTGATGAGGCTCATTGAAATATGATGGCCATTTATTCATTTTTCTTGATAAGCAAGCGCTTAGGAAAAGCTCACAACCTAATAAAGAATAGCAAGAGCCGCTCACCTTTTCGTGTGTGTTATCTGTCCTTCCTGTTGATCTCTGTCTAGTTGAAATCAGCTATGCTGAGATGGAAACATTGGTGAAATCGACTCATTAGGGACAGTTGGTGGCCGACCTATTTTGGGGAGAGTTTCTATGGTATTCATGTGTAATAGGCAGGAAAGGATGGCTCTTCAGAGAGGGGTCATGGGACCGGTTGTTTTATCTTTTCACTCCATAATTTCTCTCAGAGCTGACCAAAACCTAGTACCCTGTGCTTAGCTTGAACGATTCTGAAGAACCACGAGTTGATAAGACATGGGCTGTTTCTGCCATGTTTCTGGAAGAACGTTTATACATTTTATCTTGGTGTCCAAAGGATGCAGTGGGCAGCAACAACTGCTCTCCTGTCACAGACCAGGTTTCAGTGGCTTGACACCAAGTTCAGTCAGGGCTCCTGGGCTAACTGATCTGTGTCCAGGCCAGGGCTCACCTCACCCTGACAGTTCATTCTCAACTGTCTTGGATTTCTTTAAGGCCTTGGGCTTCTCGGGGTGTCCTTGGCTAGGCTATTTTGTCTGGTCATCTCTCCCAAGTCAGGAAACCTCCACACAGGGGCTGGAAACCCCGTTCTCTTTCGTTGGGTGATTTTTGCCTTCTCACCAGCTCTAATGTATGGACTGACCGCACACCACTCGGGCTCTGAGAGCAGACGTCACTGAACTCCAAGCGCCTGTCTTGGTATTTCAGTCTATTATATTAGCTTTTTGCCTCTCAAGTCAGGGCAGAGAGGAGTGTGTGCTTGGCCTGTGTGAGTTCAGAGCTGGGAGGAGGGGCACATCAGCACGGTGGAGACAGCATTTCTCATCTCAGAGTGGGGCTTGAGGGTTAAGCACATTGTAGGAGAGCTGGAACCCCCTAGGTGAAGGTAGCAGGGTGGGAACCCCCAGGGTTATGGTTATGCAGGGCTCTTTGACAGTGGGGTGAATATTCTGGAGAGAGGTAAGAACATCCAGCAGGCATACTAGGAAATCTGGGAGCTCCTCGCCCAGCCTTCCTTTACGGCGATGAGGCCAGGTGAGCAGGGCTGGGCTTCCCGTTCCATACAGAGCCTTGTACCCTATCTCCATTTACTATGGGAGAGCATGCATAGTCATTCTTATAGTAACCACTAGATGGCAGAGGTGTCAGGCCTTGGACTTCGAGCTTGGGAGAAGTTGTTGGTGTGAACCCCAATTGTGCAGGAGCTTGATGGTTGCAAATAGGTACTTATAGTTCCTTATGGTTCCTGCCATCCCATGCCCTTCCCTAGGGGCTTCTAAGCTTACTGTCTCTGGGAATTGTGGTTGTGGTGGACCTGTGTTTTCTTCACAGCACCTCTCCTGCCTGTCATCTAGGTGATGAGGACTTGGGGACATCTGCTGAGGTTGATAGAGCTGATGCTCAGAGAATGGTATTCTTCTCACGCTCTAACACATGCACACACACATATATGCACAAATACACACACATATGCACACACAGAGACACACACATGCACACACACCCATACGTGCACAAGCACACAGACACACACACAGACACACATGCACACACATGCATACACATGAACACACGCACACATGCACATATATATGCACATACATGTGCGCACACACACACACACAGACACACACACATACACCCGCACACACAAACACACACATGCACACATGCACATGCACACAGACACACACAGACATGCACACGCATGCACACATGCTCACACATACATGCACACACACTCACACACATCACTCATGTACAGTTTTAACCTGTGGTTCTAGCATGCAAACCTTTAGGACTTCATCTAGTTCCAAGCCTTGGGAAAAGCGCTGTGACCTTTACCTAGGGTGACTCAGGCCTCTTTTTGAGGACCAGGTCGGGCCCCACCAGTACAGATGCTCCTGGGGTGGAGGCAGCGGCTCATCTTCACGTGGGGTCAGGGGTGAGCCCATAGGCGAGGGTGGGGGAGGTTCTTGCTTCTCCCCTGACCCCTGGCTGCAGCAGGCCTGAGGAATATAGCAGCTCAGGGAGAGGTCAGGAAAGAAGAGATTCCCCTCTCCCCTGAGAGTGTGTCAGAGTGGAGATTTCGAGGAGGTGACCTTGAGAGGAGGGTCACCTGGACATGTGTCCAGCATGAGCGGCCTGGACACACCCTCACGCTTGATTTGAGGCACCTCTTCTGTTCAGTCTACAGCTCTACTCTCCAGGGTACTATGTGCATATTAATTTTTGGGCATATTAATTTCCAGGTAAGGGGTCATGTAGCCCAGGCTGACCTGAAACTCACTTAGTCCAGGCTGGCCTTGAGCTCCCTGAATTCCTCCTGTCTGCACCCTGAGTACTGGGATGAAAGGCGTGTGCCACCACACCTGGTGTGCATATTAATTTTGTTAAAAACAATGCTCCCTTTAATTATAATTATACATTTAATTATAATTGGAACAACCACTCATTGAAAAACATTTGGAAAAAAAATTAAACCACAGAAGAAAAGAAGCCCCATACTTCCCTATTCCAGCCCACCACCTGGAGGCAGCTTCTCTGTTTCCTCCTAGTCTTTCGTTAAAAAAAAAAAATCTCTCTACATATATATGAAATTGGGACCATATGTCTGCACGGGGTTTCTTCCCCATTTTAAAAATTAACAGCACAGATAGACATTTCTCACCTCATTGAACAGTCTTCCAAAGGGCCATACTAACAGCTCCGTAGGATCCCAGCTCCTGGGGATTCCTTAAGAATGTAATCATTTTCGTGTCATTGAACACTCGACTGTTTCCTTTTTTTTTTTTTGCAGTTCAGTGGTAAATGACTCCTCATTAGGCTCTGTCCAAAACCTCTCATTTCCCTTGGAGACATCCTTTGTGGGAAGTGGCTGAGGTTAGGATCTGCAAGTTGAGGACTTTTGGTGTGGGTTTCTGGAATCTTCACAGACATGTCCCCAGTCCTGTCACCCAGGAGGGCATTGGGGGTGGGGACCAGCAGTCAGTCTTTAGCTGGTGGAGTACATCAGTGTAGATGGTACCCATGTCTGCCAGGCTCCAGCCTGTGTGGGCGCTCTGTCCTAGCCAGTCTGTGGCCAAGTTTAGCATCCTGGCTCGATCTCCCTCCTCAAGCTGGTGTTGGGTCAGTCTCTGTGGCTCTCCAGACTTTGAGTTTGCTTCCTTCAGGTGCGGCATGAAAACAAGTGTGTGGTTCTGGAAAGGTGTCCCTGCTTCCACCAGGGCAGAGAGTACGCCCCAGGAGACACAGTGACGGTTGACTGCAACACCTGGTGAGTCTCGGGACCAGTACCTTAGACGCTTGCCTCACACCCTTTGGGCACCAGGGCACTTTTCCCCTTTCTCTGCACTTGTTTCCTCATCTTCGAAGTGGAGCTCTCTACTGTCCCTTTGCTCACCTGCACGCTGTCCTAGAATAGGAGGAGTGAGGCACGTCTTTTCAAGGAGAGAAGAACCTTGCTCCACACAGGCTTCTATGGCAAGCAAGCTCTCAGCAGGATGCACTAGGAGGACTCTCTCTTTCTCTCTCCTTCCCTTCCTCCTCTTTCTTTTTTCTTTCTTTCTTTCCCTTCCTTCCTTTCTTTCTTTCCCTTCCTTCCTTTCCCTTCCTTCCTTCCTTCCTTTCTTTCTCTCTTTATCTTTTCCCTCTTTATTTCCTTCCCTTCCTTCTTATTTTTATTAGTTGTACAAAGTAATGGGTTTATCAGGACCTTTACACACAGGTACACAATGTGCTTTGATCATGTATTTTTCCCCATTATCCTTTCTTGTCCCCTGATGGCTTCTCCCCTCCTCCAAATAGTCTCCTTTCTACTTTTATGTCTACTTTTTAAAAAATCTAGAATCACTGCTATGAGAAAAACCATGTGATATTTGTCTTTCTCAGTCTGGCTTATTTCACTGAACGCGATGGTCTCCAGTTCTATCCATTTCCCTGCAAGTGATGTAATTTCATTCTTCTTCGTGGCTGAATCACATGACCAATCCTTCTCCCACAGATCTCCATTGCCCATGTGGGGTTGTACTGGAACCCTTGAGGATGGCTGCTTTTCTTCTGCCCTTCTTGGTCTTTCTTCACAGGACCTCTTGCCCTTCTGTGTCACCCTGTCTTTCACTTCTGAGAGGTGTGCAGCCTTAGAAAGAGGCCCGTGGGGACAGAGGACAGCCTGAGGTCTGAGCTCTGACGCAGGAGTGGGCTTCCTGAAGTCAGCTCTGGTTACAGGGGGTAGGAAACTGGGGTGAGTGGCTGGCAAATTAGTTTAGATTTAAGCGTAGAGCTAACGCACACAAAAATGCTCCTGGCAGGCGTTCATGCCCATTCCCTTTTCCAGCCTCAGAACATCCCTGCTTCTTTGTCTTGTTAGCCTGGAGGGGTTTCAATAGCACTGTGCTTCTGTCAGTAGTAGACCAGTGTGGCTTTCAGGGTGAGGCCAAGCTTCAGTAAGTCCAGGCCTAACTGCTTGGAGAGGACCCCCGCCTCTTCTTCAGTTGCCCAGATCAACTTGGACATCAGTTTCTGTCTTGCCCCAATTTCCCCCTTGGATTTGGAGAACAATAGGGCTTCCTCTCTCCTGTTTCTTGAAGGTTCCTGGAGGGCTGGGTGACATTCTCCCCTACTGCCTCCTTGTTCCCTAACCTTGAACCCCAGGAGCTCAGCTAATCATGCTTGCATTCTCTTTCTAGTGTCTGTCGGGACCGGAAGTGGAATTGCACAGACCATGTGTGTGATGCCACGTGTTCGGCCATCGGCATGGCTCACTACCTCACCTTTGATGGACTCAAGTACATGTTCCCTGGGGAGTGCCAGTACGTTCTGGCACAGGTGAGCTTGGGATGGAGGAGAGGAGATACTGGGAGGGGCTGTTTCCTGGTGGGATTCAGCCATTGTGTCTGTAGTAAGAACTTTGGGATTGAATGTTGCTGCAGTAATTTCCCACCTCTTAGGGGTGCTGAGGATGTAGGAGGTTTAAAAGTCAAAGTGATTGTCTCTTTTCCTTATGCTCACCTGGAGCTTTCTAACAGCAAGACTGAAGTTCATTTGCTCATAGGATTGGTGTGGGGAAGGCCTCCTTCATTCCTGTATATATATATATATATATATATATATATATATATATATATATATATATATATATATATGTATAATTTGAGGAGAGAACAGCTGGATTTAAACCCTACACCCTCCTTTCCAGCGCCTCGGTAGAGGTGTGTGTGAATAGTCTTACAAAGCAGCCTGGACAGAGGAATGGTGGCTGTTTGCTACGGGAGTTGATCGCACTTGTCACCACTTTCATTTCTAACTCGGTGCAATTTCAGATGAGGATGGGTTGTGGGCAAGTGGGTAGAAAGAGCATGGGACATCCTAGGCTGGCCCCGTGCTGTCCCAGGATCATTGTGTGCAGAGCATGCTGGGAGGAGACAGAGCCAGTGGGAGCACCAGCCAGCCGGCTTCACTTCACACACCTCAGCTTGCTCAAGGAGGCAGCACACTGTGTGTGTGTGTGTGGGGGGGGAGCCTACATCCTTTGAACTGACACATAGGGACCTGGGTGTGTGCCCCCTAGCTTTCTCCCATGACTAACTGGGAGCTGCACCGAGCTGCCTCCCAGCATCAGCAGCAAAAGATAGGGTGGCCCCAGCTCTGTGACTCAACTCTCCTGTCAGCACCCAGAAACAGTGAGGGTTGGGTGCATCTCCTTGCCCTCACCCCAGCTCTCCCCTGACCTGGGCAAACCTCCAGTGACCATGCTCAGGAATCCTCTTTTGAATGGTGTGTCACTAAGCCAGGGCTTCCGGCCTCTTCTGTGGCTTCACCCTCCTCCTCTCCTGTGGGATGTGCCACCACTTAGCTCTCTCCTTAGCAGTCAGCTGGTGATAAAATAAGCTAAATTCTACCGTTTTTCTTCTGCTTCTAACCTGCACATCCAGTAACTGACACAACCCATTGAACCTGTCTGTCAGTGCCATCAAGTGGACGGGTCCTCACTAGAAGGTGGGCAGGCTGTTGATTCTGAATGATTATGGTGACATATATGTGTACATGTATATGTGCATAGATGTGCACACATCAACATATGCGTATGGGTCTGTATTAACTTATGTGTATGTTTATGCTTACATATGCTTATACATGTGTACACATGCATGTGTATGTATATACACACATCTATTTAGCATTTTTATATGTATGTGTGTATACATGTATGCATTTTTGTGTTTGTGTGTATGCATGTGCATGTATGTTTGTGTGTGTATGTATGTGTAGATGTGTGTTTATGCTGATATACGGGTGTGTATATGTGCGTATCTGTGCATGTTTACACGAATGTTTCCACAAGTTAGATGTGCCTGTGTGGACCAGAGAAGCGTGTGGTTTATTTACTCAGTGCTGTTTCCTTCGTGGCACACCCAGAATTGCACTTAGAATTTCCAAGTTCATGTTTCTCTTTTTCTCATCACCCACAGTAAAAGCCACCACAGGGAAACTCTTTGCCAGGAACATGTCCCCTTTGGCTTAATTTGGTATGTGGTTGACCAACAGGGACAGCTTCTCTTACTCTCTCTGTCCAATCAGAAATGGTAGCTCAGGAGCTGTGGAGCTGAGTTGGGCCATCTTTGCTTACATTTCTGGGCCAGCCAACCAGAAGGCTCCAACGAGACATGTGAGCTATGAGTTGCTCTAAGGTGGAACTTCCCTTCTTCCTTGTATGGGACCAAGAAATAAGGGAATAGAGGCGAGGGCCTGGTGTGTGTGAAAGCCCAGCACAGGCTGTGCTCCCTCACCTGACCTTCTCCAGTGTGTGCTCACCACCGCCCCACCTCATGGGGCATTCATTCCTTTCTCCCAATTATACAACACTTATGGTAACATTGTGTGACACATGCTCAAAGATCCTAGAGGTTGAGTGCCGTAGTCAGCTTCACATTGCTGTGATGACAGAAAAAGCTGCTTCCATACATCCAAGCAGAGAGACACCATCACCAGCCAGCAATTACCAAAAGCAGCAGCACGAAACAGGCAGCCAACAACTGGGACCCGGCAGAGCTCAGACCATCTTCTGGTCTGGGAGAGAAAGGCATAATTTTCTTTCCTCAGGATTACTGTGGCAGTAACCCTGGGACCTTTCGGATCCTGGTTGGGAATGAGGGGTGCAGCTATCCTTCAGTGAAATGCAAGAAGCGGGTTACCATCCTGATGGAAGGAGGAGAGATTGAACTGTTCGATGGAGAGGTGAGTGCCAGCCTCTGCCCTCCAGCGTCTCTTCCCCCATTCTTCCTTTGCCTGCTTACTAGGGGCCTTCACTGAGTGTTTGTTCAGAACTGTGTCAGTGTGGTGTTCAGTCACTGCGAGAATGAGGCCGAATAGTACCATCTTATGAGCAGAACAAGTGGCGAACCAATATGGATGCTGTTGTCTGATTTGGGTAAAAGTGTGTAAACAGGCTGCGTGATGGTGTGATGATCCCAGCATACATGTTAGAAGACAGTACCCACTGCTGGAGGTGGGAAAATCATGGTGAGTAGGACTTCCCCTTCCAAACACAGTCTCCTCTCTTGGCCACGGTGGGACAAGATTACTGGTAGATGGATGCCTGAAGTCACAGATAGAGCTGAACTCATATGTCCGACAAGTACATGTCTGTGATGACATTTAATTATTTCGTAAGCACAACAAAATATTAAAGACCACTAGCAATACAATAGGACAGTTGTAACAGTATGTTGTAATGAAAGGTGTTTGAAACTTTTTCGCTGTTCATTTTTGGAATTTCTCATTTAATGTTTTCAGAACTTAGTAGTTAGTAATTAACTGAAATTGCAAACAAAACAAAACAATGGATATATAGGGGCCACTGTGTACGGATATACTGAGCTGATGTTATGGGAGAGGTTTTGGCTTTGTTGTTATGATGCTAGAGATGGGACCGAGGGCCTTGTACATGCTAGACAAGCCCTTTCTCACCGAGCTATGCTCTCAGCCTTCAGATAAATGTGTCCAAAGCTGAAAGCTGAAGTAAGCAGATCCAGCCCCTGTCCTGCCACCCTCGAAGTCCCAGGAGATCTTACCTCTAACTCGGCGCCTGGGATTCCAGGCTGAGATTCTCCCTCAGATTGGGGCAGGCCCAGGACTCTGCATTCAGAAGGGCTGGCTGCCCCTAGGCTGCAGGTTTGGTTCAGCTGATCTGAGCACTTGTTATACCAGGGAGTCTGCAGGGCTGGGCTCTAGTCTTTCCTGGCACCCTTGTTTTTGTTTGTGGCCGCTGCCTGCATCCTGCCTTCATGTAGACAGTCATCCTAGACAGCTGGGAACACTTCAGCAATGGGGAAGAAAACTGATTAGCAAATGTGGCAATGGGCCAGCAGAGTCAACTCTGTCTCAAAGGACACTTTAAAAATCATTTTGAGCCTACCTCGAAAAACTAAACATGAAAAAAAGCCCTAAAAACAAATCATTTATTTTATTTATTGATTTTTTTTGAGGTAGAATCTCTCTCTAACCCAGGCTGACCTGGAATTCACTATGTAGTCTCAGGGTGGCCTCAAACTCACAGCGATCCTCCTACCTCTGCCTCCAGAGTGCTGGGATTAAAGGTGTGCACCACCATGCCTGGCTTTATTGAATTTTTTAAAAATTCAATTTTATTTGTTTAGTTAGCATACAGAAATCTAATATCAATCATTTTTGTATTTTCAAATGCAATTTGTTTTAGTTGATTCTCATCCTCCTTGCCTCTCCTCAATCCCCCCAATTTTTATAAATGCATATAATGCATTTTTATTACATTCCCCTCCCATCCCCTTCTCGTGTCCCCCTCTCCCCACTGAACACCTTCTACTTTCCAAGTAGGTCAAGGAGAGTTCTATCTGGGGTTGATGACAAGAGTGTGGGTGGAGGTGTGCAGATCTGCAAGGGGTGAATTTGC
Source organism: Zapus hudsonius (assembly GCA_004024765.1). Classification (NCBI taxonomy): domain Eukaryota; kingdom Metazoa; phylum Chordata; class Mammalia; order Rodentia; family Dipodidae; genus Zapus; species Zapus hudsonius. The sequence goes on from PVHP010002293.1 coordinate 52,460, forward strand.
ACACCTGGCTGGTTCTGCAGGGGTACACCACTCAGGGGAGGACCTCTGTGAAGTATGGGCAGTTCTTAGCATCAGCTTCATCTTCACGAGTCTGAGAGCCAGGTGCTGTCTGTGATGGGCTTTGACAGTGATGATGACTCTGCGAGGGCAAGGTCCAGACTAGACTTCTAGAAGCTTCTGTCCGGATCACTGAGCTCCACTGCTCCTCTTCTCCTTCAGCTGTGATTGCTGGTGACTGCCTCCTCATTGCTTAGATGGGCATCCAACCAGACACAGCTTATGGGAGGAGGAGGTTTATTTCAGATTTGCAGAGTCCAGCAGAACACCATCAGCGGTGGAAGAAACGGACTCTCACTTCCAAAGATCCAAGCAGAGACTCATCACCATTAGCCAGCACCAAGAACATCTAGAACTCAAACTGCTCTGAACCCACCTTAGGGCTGTGTGGTAGTCAGCCACACGCCGCTGGGATGAATCTCCAAACCAGGCACAATTTGGGGAGGAAAGTATTTATTGAAATAACAGATACAGGGGAAGTTCCAAAAATGAAGGAAAAGGCTGGCCCCCTTTCATAAATCCATGCCGAGAGACAGAGCCAACACCAGCAGCCAGGGGAGGAAGGAAGAGAGGTTTCCTTCCCCTCAAACTTTCTTGTATCTTGTCCCCTTCTGGAAGGCCCACCCCTTAGTGGGCAAGCTCAGAGACCCACCCAAGATTACTGTGGATTATTACACAGGTCAGGTTGACAATAAACTTTACCATCACAGGCTGAAATTCAGATCAGCCCCCAAACACACCTTAGGGCCTGACTCCATCTGCCCTCAGTGATACCTCCTCCAACAGGACGGCTAGAGATCCAAGTTGCAAGCTCAATTTAGAAAAACACCCCAGTCTATGGGGTCATGCATTCAAATAATCATATTTAAAGTGCCACAATGCCACCCTGGGGAGTGGGAGGTGGGATACAGGAAGGCTCATTGTTACAAATGGGCGGACTTTTCAACCAATTGAGCAGAGGTGGTTAAAATTACAAGCCAGGGGCTGCTGCGGCTAAAGACCAAGGGCCAGATTACTTCCAACAGTGGGCGACTTGCTAGTTGGGGTTCATTGTGTTTTCACTACCACCTCTACTGTCATCCCTTCTTGATGGATATTTGGAGGGTTCTAAGTCAGGTGGGTGCAGAAATGATCCGGTGCAGTGCTGGCCCCGGGGGAGCTTGGATGGTCAGTGATGCACTCAGGCCTGCACGGGCAGTGATATGAATGAATGGGCCGTGTGAAGAAGAGGGAGTCCTGGACCTGTGCCTTCCTGCTTTCTCTTCCTTCAGGTGACTGTGAAAAAGCCCATGAAAGACGAATCACACTTTGAGGTGGTGGAGTCTGGCCGGTACATCATTTTGCTGTTGGGCCGAGCCCTGTCAGTGGTCTGGGACCACCACCTGAGCGTGTCCGTGGTCCTGAAGCAGACATATCAGGTCAGCAGCCCGCCTTGCTTCATGTTGCACGTGACTTGCTGTTTGCTTTGAGCGGCAACTTGCTTCCTTAGCTCAGGCCCTCCTTCCTCACACACAAAGCTATGGAGTCACAGAGGCCAACTGAGCATGGGGAGAACTGAGCTGGCACCCACACAATCTTTGTACAAAAGAAGGAGGTATGGGTTAAACAGGATGGCTTCTCTTTATGTCTCTAACAGGCACTGTAATGAGAGAATTCCCATGTTCTCTGGGGGGTTCAGCTGCTGGGGAGCCACACAGACCAGCACTTTTTGAAAGCTATTCCATATTTGCTGAGGACATCCTTTGGGGGAAATGGGACATCATTTTGTGCAGGGTTTAACTGGCCGGGACTCTTAAATGTGCATGTGACAAATGGCACTGTTTACTATGGTTGCTGACTTGTTCTTGGCAAGAATGACCTCCACGCCATCTCTGATAAAGCTATATATTTTTAGCTTGGACATGCCAGTGAGGGCTCTCCATCTACTTCCCTGTGACAGCCCATCCCATGTCTGAAAGGGTTGCTCATCTTTACCGACTTCATTCTCCATCTAGGACTGTTGGAAGCATTGTGGACACAGCAGGGGATATAGCATGGTGTGCATGTGTGCATGCCTACACACGCATGCACACACATGTGCGCACATTAGCTTTCTCTTGCCACTGTAACAGGGACTTCAATAATACAAACTTTTATCTTTGAGATTTTAGCTTTTATTTGGGAGTTTTTATTTGCAGAGCAGACAGCCTAATAGGCTTTATGATGGCATTTCCATGCTTACTTGGTTCATTGGTCCTCGTCTCTCCTCTCCCTTGCCCCTCTCCCTGCCCCCTTTGCTGGTCCCCCCATAGCCCCTTTTTTCTTTTACTTCTCATGTATTCTATTATATTGTCTTTTCTCCTACTTGAGATATACTTCCCTTCTCATAGTTCCCGACTAGTTTTATGACCCCCCTATATATACACAAACACATATAAAAATATACAAAAAATAAAAAGTAGGATCTACTTATGGAGGAAAAGTGGAATTATCCCAGGACAGGGTTCTAACTATGTAGAAAAGTGAAGCAAGAGCTGGAATGAAGTCTCAGTGGTTAAGGCCTACAAAGCCTAACAACCAGGGTTCAAGTCCCTAGTACCTACATAAGGCAGAAGCACAAAGTGGTGCATACATCTGGAGCTCCTTTGCAGTGGCTAGAGGTCCTGGTGAGCATATCCCCCCTACTCCGTCTCTCTTTGCTTGAAAATAAATAAAAAAAATATTTTCAAAAGAAAGAAAAGTGAAGCAAGACAAGTATCACCAGTCTTTCCATGGGTGTTAGCTGATGGTTCCTGGCCACGTGACGCTTGCTTGTTCAGCATGTGGCCCACACTCACACCATCGGAGTTTAAGTAGATGATATATCCTTGGCACAGACACTTAACTATGGTGTAGAATTCTCACCAGCCTTCCCTGAACAGCTGCGGTTCTCTGGGCTAGGAACTCCACAGTGAAACAACACCTCCCTCCTTGGTTCTCTGCTCACTCAGCCATGAGACAGTGGTACCAGCTCTTCTGTCTGCTTGCAGCCTGACTTGGGAGGGTGAGAGTTTGCCCAGAAATCCCAGGACCAAGCTGCTATGTCCCACCTCTGCCTTTGACCCTGAGACATTGCACATTCTCTCTCTCTCTCTCTCTCTCTCTCTCTCTCTCTCTCTCTCTCTCTCTGTCTCTCTCTCCTCCTTTCCTTAACTTTTAAGATGGAGTCAGTGGGGAAGCTGGGGAAAAGGTCTTGGTGAGGGTAAGGCTTTGCTGACCCTCTTGTTCTCGTTATGCTCTGGGTTTCCACCTCTACACCCCCATCCTGCTCCTAAGACCCTTGACTCTTTGTCACCAGGTGCCTCCTCCTTCCCCTGACCCCGAGAGTGTGCTTGAGGTTTAGGACTCTCGTCTCCTCACCTGTCTCTCCAGGAGCAAGTGTGTGGCCTGTGTGGTAATTTTGATGGCATCCAGAACAATGACTTCACCAGCAGCAACCTCCAGGTGGAGGAAGATCCTGTGGACTTTGGGAATTCCTGGAAAGTGAGCTCACAGTGCGCCAACACGAGGAAGGTATGTCGGGGGCCTGAAAGCCTGCTTCCTGGAGGGCCCCCCATTCTCTTGGCAGCTGGAAGGTGGGCAGTGGACGGCAGGAGCTTCAGGTCATGGAGGGCCAGGGAGCAAAGTTTTCTGTGTCCTTCTGGGTGAGTCCCTCCCATGTGGCTGCCTGACTGTTGTCCTGTCTGTGTGTCTCCCATGTTCCCAGGTACCACTGGACAGGTCCCCTGCCACCTGCCACAGTAATATCATGAAGCAGACGATGGTGGATTCATCCTGCAGAATCCTTACCAGTGACATTTTCCAGGACTGCAACAAGCTGGTGAGGCTTTGAAGGCGGAGAGAGGTCCAAGGGGCTGTGGGCACCAAGAGCTGAGGTCTAACACAGACACTCACTACCAGGAAACCCTCACGCCGAGACACCTTGGCTGAGAAGCGAGGAGGAGAGTCAATAGTTTCCAAGAAAGTGAGAGATGGCCAAGTATTTCTCTTCCCACAAGAAGCGACTCTTGGCCTCTGCTGATGTTTCTCTTTGGCCTGAGTCTTAGGGCTTGTTCCTTTCTGCATGGTCTCTAACGCCAGAGCCAAGATGTGCCCTTCCTGTTACTGCTGTTTCCAGGCCTGGTCAGAAGCTCCCTAACCATCAGCCATCAGCAAGCAGACCAATGAACAACCCCGTCAGAGCTGTTTTCTTCTCATAACAGCTCTTTTCTGGCCTTAACTCCAGTGACTTTTAAGTCTTCATCCTTTAGCTTTTTTTTATGTCTAGATTCTCAAAGGACAATGAGGAATTCCCCAAAGTTGAACACAATTCTCTTTCTGTGTACATGCACACAGCCAGGAACACACACACAGGAATGGCTGGTGGAGTACATGTCTCTTGGTTCTATCTATCCAAAGATTTTCAGTGCACAAGGCTCCCAAGCACACCTTGGCTCTTCTTGTGTGGTGCCATTGAATGAAGACGAGGGAGGCAACTCAGAGTTTTGAAATGAGTTGGAAACAATGATTCATTTCTATACCAGCAACCCTAAAAAATCCCACTGTGCACGGCAGCATGTTTTGGAGACAGGAGAGGTAGGAAGCGGTCAATGTCCAGGAGGCTGAGGCAGGAGGATCACTGGTGTCTAGCTCTGGGCTGTAGTGTACGATGCCAGTTTGGTGTCTATAGTGGGATGTGGTCAGTGTGATTGAACATGGTGGTGGGTGGGAACTCCTTCCTCCGTGTAGACTTGAGGTAAGAGTCTAGGGCCTGCTGGGCCTCTCTGTCCAGTCAACTTGTACCCTAGCTCCTCAGTGCAGCAGCATGAGGGGTTCTGATACATTTTTTATCCTATTTGCTGCACTGAGTGAGGAAAGATTGGGCCGCGTGTGCTTATGTGAAAACCTTCATGTGCCCATGGTTGCAGACAGTTGAGTAGGAGGAAGATGGACAGAAGGTGAAGCCCTAAAGGCACAGCACAGCATGTGAAAGACGGGCAACCCTGCTTTACTCAGAGTTCCCTGCTGGGGTCTCACCCCAATCGTGAGTCAGAGTTCTTCCTGGCTCTGGGCTTTGGCCACCTGAAGCTCCCCTTGCAGGTGGACCCTGAGCCATACATGGACATCTGCATTTACGACACTTGCTCCTGTGAGTCCATTGGGAACTGTGCCTGCTTCTGTGACACCGTTGCTGCCTATGCCCACATGTGTGCCCAGCATGGCCAGGTGGTGGCCTGGAGGACAGCCACACTGTGCCGTGAGTCCCCAATGCCTATGGTCTTGACATTCCCTCCTATGAGCACCTAGGCTTAAAGGCTTGTGTGGGGGAGGAGGGCGCTGTCATGGGGAGAGGGATAATTCCAGGGTAGTGGATGAATGGCCAAGGGCTTGGGGGCGGGTAAGATGGTGACCTAAGAAAGGAGTTCACACTAAGAGTGAGCAGGAACCTGGATCTGAAGTTCACATGATGTGGGTCAGGGGTTCACACTGAGTGGATCTGAAGAGAGTTAAGATGGTGGTGTGGGTAAGTTCACATGATGAGTGAGTGGGGACGTGGATTGAAGACTTATCTGTGGGGAGTTTCTTCTGGAGAAATTCTGGAATAGGGAGATGAGGAACACTCTGGGGGAGAAGACAGTATTTACTTAGACATGAGCATGCTTGCCCCAAGTGACCACCTCATGCATTTAGTCTGTCTCCTGGAATACAACAGACAGTGTTTTTATATAGGAAACCACTTCAGATCTCTGGGTTCTAGTTTTGGTGCTTTATAAAATCCCATAAGTCCCTGATACTGGTCACTCTGCAATCACAAATTTCTCAATGTGATCGTGGGTTCCTACCTGCCCCGGCCGTCACCTCATGGGTCTTCCTGGGTCTGCTCAGTACTGTCCCTGTAGTCCTGGCTTCTTGTGCCGCTGAGGACTGCCTGGTCCTCTGTGGTCACCGCCTTGTCTTCTCTCCATACAGCCCAGAGCTGTGAGGAGAGGAACGTTCGAGAGAGCGGATACGAGTGCGAGTGGCGCTATAACAGCTGTGCACCTGCCTGCCCTGTCACGTGTCAGCACCCCGAGCCCCTGTCCTGTCCTGTGAAGTGTGTGGAAGGCTGCCATGCACACTGCCCTCCAGGTGAGGAGGGGGTGGGGTCAGGCTCCCAGGACAGGTGCTCCCCTCCTGTGTCATCTTGGCCTTGGCCTGTGGCACTGGCTTTTTAGTCCCAGCCCTGTGATGGGTCTCTTCACTTTTCTTCTTCTTTTTTTCTTTTATATTGCCAAGTTGAATTTCTATCAATTTTAGCCACCCTTTTATTTCCTGTTCGTTTGCAGTGCTGGGGATAGAACTCTGGCCTTTTGTACTCTGCTACTTAGCTATAGCTGAGTCTTATATGGTTTAATCATGTTGAACAGCTCCTCCCTTCCCTCCTCTCCTCTCTCTTTCCCTTCCTTCTTCTTCTTTTCCTCTCTCTTTCTTTGAAACAGGAGCTTGCTATGTATCCCAGACTGGCCTTGAACTCACAATCCTCTTGGCTCAGCTTCCCAAGTTAAAGAGAGTCGCAATTTCTTGGATTCATCTTTTTGTAAATTTTCATTTATTTATTTGCACGTGTGTGTGTGTATGTGTGTGCGTGTGAAAATATGCATGCACACCAGGCATTCTTGCCACTTCAAATGAATGCCCATTCAGCTTTATGTGGGTGGTTGGGGAGTTGGAGTTGGGCAGGCAGGCTTTGTAAGCAAGGGCCTCACTTTACCACGGGCTGCTCCACTCCCCAGCCCTGAGAGCAGCAGTTCTGACAGAACTCTCTGCAGAGGTGGAAACGGACCGTAGGATGCAGCATGGCTAGTGGGTTTGAGGAATTGACTTTTTCATTTCACCGAACTTTGCTTAATTTGAATTTAAATCACTTCAAGTGGCTAATGGCTGTCACGGTGTCCGGCACAGCTGTGAAGCTAACGGGTCCATGCATGGAAGAGCGAGGAGTCTCTTGGAGACTAGATTTCTTTTGCCCCTCCTAGCTTTGCAGGGAGCAGGTCAAGCACAGAGGCTGAGGGTGCTCCTGTGTGGGAATCACCAGGCATCTGGGCAGAGCTCGGTTCCAGAAAGGCCTCTGGAGTGACAGGTGGACCTTCTATGTGTGAAAGGTGGCCAGTTCCTAATGAGCTATGTTGTGCAGGGAAAATCCTGGACGAGCTTCTGCAGACCTGTGTGGACCTGCATGACTGCCCTGTGTGTGAGGTGGCCGGCCGGCGCTTGGCCCCAGGAAAGAAAGTCACCTTGAACCCTGATGACCCGGCACACTGCCAGACTTGGTAAAACAGATTCCCTGTCTGTCTGTCTCCAGAGAAGGGGTTCTCAGTGTGGGCTGAGATACGAAGTTCAGTCAGTGTGTTCGCTCATTCATTACTTTATTGGTTTGTGTCTAGAGGCTCTCTCTCTCTCTCTCTCCCTGTACATATGCCATGACATGTGTGTGGACAACCTCCAGGTATCTGTTCTTCCTCTACTTTCTTTGAGACACAGTTGGCCTCTTTCTGCTGCAAACAGATACTAATCTAGCTGGCCCAACTGCTTTAGATTTTCCTGGCATCACCCCTATTGTTGTTGGCACACTGGAATTACAGACACATGTGCCACTTTGAATCCATCTTTATGTGGGTGCTGGGGAGGATCGAACTTGGGTCAGTGGGATTGGCCAGCAAGTACCATTAACTGCTGAGCCATCTCTCCATCCCTGAGTTTGTTTCTCTTTAAAAGTTGATTTTTTTTCCTGAAAATATTTATAGAGGCTTATATACTTTATAAGAGTTTTTAATTCTTCTTGGGGAAAAAGACCTGAGAATGGTCATGTTGAGAATGCATGTAAAAATGTACATTTTGGGGTTCAGTGTAATACCTCAACACATTTATGCAACATGAACCGTCAAACCAGGGTAATTAGCATTTCCATTACCTTATCATGTCTTTATAGCTCTGACCATAAGTGGGCATCATGCCTAGTCTGAGGACAGGTGTCTGTGAAGGTCAGAGTTTGGGATGAGGTGGGGATCCAGGGAAGAACATGAGATGGAGCCCAGTCTCCTCAGTGTGACACAGACATCCCGGGCTGCAGTCTGGGTGGTAGAGCAAGGCTTTCAGAATTGGGAGGGAAGACAGTCATTGCCATCACCCTGGGCTTCCACTTGAACTTTCTCTGGGAACCTGGCCTGTGGGGAGTGAGGAGTCCTGGGCTTCCTAAAGTCCTGCCTCTAAGTAGGAACATTTATTAAAATGCTGACATATTCAGCACCACTCCCTGACACCAGCCAAGCCTAATGGGAACTTAAACTTGAGAACTTCAACTCGCAGGGGAGGGACTGTGGCCAGGGCTGCCAGAGCCAGATCCTGCCGCCACCATCTGTACAAACACCAGCAAGCACTGCCCGGGGGACTTTTCTAGTGAGTACAGGAAACCAGAAAGTATGTCACTCATGCTCTGTTAACCAAGGATTGAAGCAATAAATCGCAGGGATCATGAGGAAGTATGAATTAACATCCCAGTAAGACTTCACCTACCTGCCCTGTGCTCAAGCGGAGACCCAAGGAATAAAGACTGGGGAGCCACTGTGGGCATGGGGGACCCAACCCAAAGGGCTTGAGTGCTCATAGCACCCCCACCTCTCAGCTGGCCGCTACCATAGAAATGCTAGAGCAGCAAGTGGTGTGGACACGTGTTCCAAGCAGGCAGGGGACATCACCCAGCAGGGAGGCCATGGAGACATACCCAGGGTGGGGCTCCTGGGAAGGCCAAGGACCGAGGTGCAGGAAGGAGGTCCAGTCTGCAGGGGTCCTCATCTTGATATCCCTGAGGTCTAGCATAGCCTGTCACTTCCTGTGACATGATGAAGTACAGTGACCAGAAGAGCCTGGTCATTTGTTGATTTCAGTAGAAATGTGTAGGCACAGCTGTGGTTCTGACACAGACCTATGGTGTCTTTGGCTGGGCATCTGACAGATACTAGGTGCTCACCATATGCCCTTGGACACAATGAATGGATGACAACTGTCCCTTCCCAGATATGACACTTGGAGATCTCCCATCTACGGCTCCCATGGTCTTTGTTCTACTAGATAAAGCTTTCGAATCTTTAATTGTATTTCCAGAATGATCTTACTCTGGTTTTTCCTTTCTTCCTTAAGGCCAAACATATTAAACATGGCTCGAAATCCATACGGCTTAAGTCTAATAATGATTTATAATGGTTTTTAATGTAAACCACTTATCTTCACTAGAACATTTGCACATCCTACTCAGCGCCAGCATTTTACAGCAATATTTGTCCTTGGAGAGATGTGTCAGACGGTTTGGATTCTAATTAAATATTAATGTGGCTAGAGATGTAGGTTGGAGAGAAATTAACATTAAATGGCTGTGGTGGCTTAGAGCAACAAAGATCATTTTTTAGGTCTTAAAACAGACGGAAGCCCCTGGAACCTTCTCTCTCTCTCTCTCTCTCTCTCTCTCTCTCTCCCCTCCCTCTCCCTCCCTCTCTCTGTATGTGTGTGTGTGATCTACTATGTTGGGACATTCTGTGTATGCGTAATTCACTATCTTGGGACACTCTGTGTGTGTGTACACATGTGTGTGACCCCACTATCTTGGGACAAATGTTAAAAATGACAACTCATGGGCTGGAGAGATGGCTCAGTGGATAAAGCACTTGCAGTACAAGAATGAATTCCTGAGTATAGCTCTCCAGAACCCACATAAAGCTGCATTTGTAATCCCAGGGTGTCTGCAGGGAGAAGGGAGGCAGGGACAGGAGAATTGGCCAGAAGCTGGCATACATACATACACAGAGCCTGGCACACACAGCAGCAAGCTGGAGACCCTGCCTCAGAAATAAGATGGAAGGGGAGGATTGACACCTGATGTGCCCTCCATGTGTGCACTGTGGCACGTGCCAACCCATACTCACACACATGAACACACACACACACACACACACACAATGACATCTCACTCCCTTGGGGCCTGCTCCATGGGAGCAAGCAGTGACTCTAGGGTGATGTGTAGTGTCCTGCCTGCCCACACGTTCTTCTGGAGTCATTGGGGTTTCTTTTTCCTCTGCCACAGTCACTGTGATGGTGTCAACCTCACCTGCGATGCCTGCCAGGAACTTGGGGGCCTGGTGGTGCCCCCCACAGATGCCCCACTCAGCCCCACCACCCCGTATGTGGAAGACACACCTGAGCCGCCCCTGCACGACTTCTACTGCAGCAAGCTGCTAGATCTGGTCTTCCTGCTGGATGGCTCCTCCAGGCTGTCTGAGGCTGAGTTTGAAGTGCTCAAGGCCTTCGTGGTGAACATGATGGAGAGGCTGCACATCTCTCAGAAGCGCATCCGAGTGGCGGTGGTGGAGTACCATGATGGCTCCCACGCCTACATCGAGCTCAAGGCCCGGAAGCGGCCCTCCGAGCTGCGGCGCATCGCCAGCCAGGTGAAGTATGCGGGCAGCCAGGTGGCCTCCACCAGCGAGGTCTTGAAGTACACGCTGTTTCAGATCTTCGGCAAAGTCGACCGCCCCGAAGCCTCCCGTATTATCCTGCTCCTGACTGCCAGCCAGGAGCCCCCGAGGATGGCCCGGAACCTGGTCCGCTATGTCCAGGGCTTGAAGAAGAAGAAGGTCATAGTGATCCCTGTGGGCATTGGGCCACACGCCAGCCTCAAGCAGATCCGTCTCATTGAAAAGCAGGCCCCCGAAAACAAGGCCTTTTTGCTCAGCGGGGTAGATGAGCTGGAGCAGCGAAGGGATGAGATAATCAGCTACCTCTGTGACCTTGCCCTTGATGTCCCTGCCCCCACTCAGGCCCTCCTTGTGCCCCAAGGCACCACGAGTCCAGGGGCCTTGGGGATTTCATCATCTGCACCCAAGAGGAACACCATGGTTCTGGATGTGGTGTTTGTCCTGGAGGGTTCAGACCAGGTCGGTGAAGCCAACTTCAACAAGAGCAAGGAGTTTGTGGAGGAGGCCATCCGGCACATGGATGTGGGCCAGGACAGTATCCACATCACTGTGCTTCAGTACTCCTACACGGTGACTGTGGAGTACAGCTTCAGTGAGGCCCAGTCCAAGGGGGACGTGCTGCAGCAGGTGCGAGAGATCCGCTATCGGGGAGGCAACCAGACCAACACCGGGCTGGCCCTGCAGTACCTCTCTGAGCACAGCTTCACTGCCAGCCAGGGGGACCGGGAGCAGGCTCCCAACCTGGTCTACATGGTCACAGGAAACCCTGCTTCTGATGAGATCAGGCGTTTGCCTGGAGACATCCAAGTGGTGCCCATTGGTGTGGGCCCCCATGCCAACCAGAAAGAGCTGGAGAAGATTGGCTGGCCCAATGCTCCTATCTACATCCAGGACTTTGAGACACTCCCCCGAGAGGCTCCTGACCTGGTGCTGCAGAGGTGCTGCTCTGGGGAGGGGCTGCAGCTGCCCACCCTCGCCCCTGCCCCTGCCCCTGGTATGTTGGCATCAGGGTGTGTGTGGCCTTGGGGATGTGTGTGCCTGGCCGTCGTGTAGACTTTAGTTTCTAATACCAGCTTCCTGGCTCTCTGCACCTGCTCAATCCCCTGCCTCAGCATATCTGTCTTTTTTAACCTTCCAGGCGGAGTTCATTTCACTTAACATGATCTCTGGTTCCATCTATTTTCCTGCAAATGACATGTCTTCTTTTTATGGTCGAATAAAATTCTACTGTGTATATATATATGCCAATTTTTCTTTATTCCTTCACCAGCTGATGGACATAGTGTGTTTAACTGTTTTCCAGGAACATGCTGCTCTATTTCTTTTGTATTATTTCCCTCACTTTTGCAACTAAGAACACAGCCCATTTTCTTTCTTTTCCTTTTTTAAATCAAGATACTTTTAGTTATTGCACAAATGGATGGGTTTTATTATGCCACTTTCACGCATATATCATTGTACTTTGCTCACATTCACCCCTATCCTCCCTGGTTCTTCCCTATCTCCCTCCTCTTCTATATGGCTCCTGTTACTGAGAGTGGGTGCCTCTTGCCTTCATTTATGGAAATTGATACATCCTCTGGGTGGTGCCTGGGTCTTCTCAGACCTAGAGACCTCATGGGCCCAGAAACCACCATCTCTTCCTCTCCTCCCTGGTTCATGCTGTGGTTTCATGGGTGGAGAGCCCTCTATTGGGTGGTGCCATGTGCTGTGGCATGGAGGCTGTATCCTGCTAGCACCCACTTCTGGGTCTTCTTTGCAGACTGCAGCCAGCCCCTGGATGTGGTACTCCTCCTGGATGGCTCCTCGGGTCTGCCAGCTCCTTACTTTGATGAGATGAAGGCTTTTGCCAAGGCTTTCATTTCTAAGGCCAACATCGGTGAGTGTTGCATCTGAAGCTTCTGTTCGGGAAGAGGCTCTTCCTGGGCTCCACTCGACTCCAATGTCCCCCTTTTCTCTTCCTGCTAGCGCCTCACCTCACTCAGGTGTCTGTGCTACAGTATGGGAGCATCACCACCATAGACATCCCATGGAACGTGGCCCAGGAAAAAGCCCATTTACTGAATCTCGTGGACCTCATGCAGCAGGAGGGTGGTCCCAGCCAAATTGGTAATGTGGGAGCTATGGGCTGGATGCAACACCTGAGTTCTGGTCCTGATTCTCAGCATGAGTGATTGAGTGACCTTGCTCCTTGGCCTGTGTGTCCTCTCCTGAGCAGTGAGGGCCTGGATGCTTTTCTGTGTCTCTCCCGGAGCCACTGTGGGTGCTGATCTGAATCTGACTGGTATAGCTTTTGAATGACCTGACGATCTGCCAGATTGCCGGGAGGGTTCTGAAACACTCATTCTGTCAACCAGTACTGACTTGGACTGTCTTCCTCAGGGGATGCCTTGGCCTTTGCTGTGCGGTATATCACTTCACAAATCCATGGTGCCAGGCCTGGAGCCTCCAAGGCTGTGGTCATCCTCGTCATGGACATCTCCGTGGACTCAGTGGATGCAGCAGCGGATGCTGCGAGATCCAGCCGTAAGTGTCAGGAGTGCAGTTCTGAGACTGCTGGGTGCTGGGTGAGTGAACGTGGCCCAGGTTCCTTCCTCTTGGATGTTCTGGCTGTGTGCTCAACACCCACAAATGGCCTGCCTTCAGACAGCGAGAGTTTGCCAAACCACTGTGTTATTTAGAACCCAAACAATGGTAAACATATTCAGCATGCTTTAAAGTGATCTTAATTGAATCATTTTCCCTCCCTTGTCTATGGGTGATTGTATCTCTATGCCTTTCCTTTTTAAAAACATGGTCTCTTTGGGTTTTCTCCAAGCTCCATAGCTGAGCCAGAGTGATTAATTGTGAGCGTTGAGAGCTGTCAGTTTCTTCACTCATCCAAAGTCCTTTCTGGGTACCAGGCTAATGAGCTTGCAGGGGTAAAGGCGAAAAGGGCATAGGCATGGTCCAGCCTTGGGGCCCCATTAAAACAGTACTGTGAACAGTGAGGGAATGTGAGACAGGAAAACTAGCTCCCGTCTCCTCCCTGCCTTTATTTTCAGAGACAAGTCTCACTATGTAGCCCAGGCCAATCTTGAACTTGAAATTCTCCTTCCTTAGCCCCCTGAGTGCTGGGGTAATAAATATGAGCCATCTCATCTACTTGAACTCCAATATTAAGCAAATTGAAAATACCTAGAACTTACTGAAGAATTGGAATTGGAGATTTCAGAATGGGGAGTTTTCTTCTTTAACATCAATAATCCAAAGAAAGAGGCTGGAGAGATGGCTCAATGGTTAAAGGCACTTGATTGCAAAGCCTAATGGCCCAGGTTTGATTCCTCAGCACCCACATAAAGCCAGAGGCACCAAGGGGCAAATGCATCTGGAGTTTGTTTGCAGTGGTCAGAAGCCCTGGTGTACCCATATTCTCTCTCATTCTCTCTCTCTCTCTCTCTTTCTCTCTCTCTCAATAAATAAATAAAAATAATTTTTAAAAAAGGAATCCAAAGAAATATTGGTATCAAGAAAAAAAGCATTTGAGTTCTAGAGGAAACACGTGGCTGGGGCACATTGAACTGTTCAAAGCCTCTATTTCTAATCGATAGACGGGAGTGAGTGTACTTGGAGCTCAGGATAAGGCTTCTCTCTCCTCTCTCTTGTCATCTTCTCTCCTCTTCCCCTTTGCTCATCTTATTCAGTGTTACTGATTGAAGTAGATTGTGGATAATTAACTTTGCAATTTTTACCTCTAGCTCAGACCTCTCACCTCAACTCAGCCTAGACAGGTAACTCCATATTAACTAAGCTCCAAACTGTCACCTAAATGTTCTTCTCTCGTAGTCTTTTCCATCCTTTGAAGTTGTTCAGGTTAAAAAGCTCAGCATCCTTGAATCCTCTTTCTTCTCTTACCTTCCCATGTAATCCATCAAACTATACATAGCTGCATCTTCAAAATGTATTGCAAATCACACTGCTGCACACCAATTCCACCACCATTACCTTCTGTCCCCACAATCTCAATCCTGGGCTAGGAGATGGCTTTCTGACTGGATCCCCATCTCTTGTCCTTCTGGATTATTCTCAACACAACAGCTTTACTGACCCTTTGGAAATGAGAGTCAGCTCTATTCGCTCCTCTGTTCTATAGTCCTGCCTGGGTGGTTCCTCCAGAGAGGACATTGGTCCTTGCTTATGAAGCTTCCTCTCCTGTCTGCCCTATTCTGGCTACCTTCCTGCCCCTCCTCTGGGTCTTCACACTTGCTGCTGTTCTGTTCTTTCTGCTTGGAACATTCTTCCCTCAAATTTCCTCTTGGCCCTCCGATCCTTATTTTATTTTTAAAATATTTTATTTTTGAGAGAGAGGGAAGAGGGAGAGAAAGAGGCTCTTGCCACTACAAATAAACTCTAGCTGACCAGGTGAAGAATGCTTTCCTCGTAGGGCTGGCAGGCATGACCAGTCTGGAAAACATGAGGCTCCATTCAGGTGCTGGACACAACATAGGTTTTCATCCCCTCTGACTACAGACCTTTTCCTGTTGCTTTTCTAACTTAGGAGTGACAGTGTTTCCCATTGGCATTGGGGATCGGTATGATGAGACCCAGCTGAGGACCTTGGCAGGCCCAGAGGCCAGCTCCAATATGGTCAAGCTCCAGCGCATTGAAGACCTCCCCACCATGGTCACCCTGGGTAATTCCTTCTTCCACAAGCTGTGCTCTGGTGAGTCTTCTAATATGTTTTTCACCCCCTCAAAGAATAACAGCAAGAAAAAAGAAAACCATAAAAACCAAGCCACCTCTGCAGAGACTCAAGGGTGCCCATGCATAAGATTTGGTCTGAAATGTTGTATAGGGCAGAACCTTTACATTTTTGCTTGTGAGAGGTGGATACTACCACCTGTTGGGGGGGTCACTGTAGTTTCCTGTGTATAACACTCCATCCCCTTTAACTGTGTACCTGACCTGAGCAGAGAAGCCCATGCTTATTTGTGTGAGGGATCTTGGATGAAAGAATCAGGAAACCCAGTATCCTATAGGGCATATCTCTCTCTCTCTCTCTCTCTCTCTCTCTCTCTCTCTCTCTCTCTCTCTCTCTTTCTTGAGGCAGGATCTCACTGTAGCCTGGGCTGACCTGGAACTCACTCTGTAGAGCCCAGGCAGGCCTTGAACTCATGGTGATCTTCCTACCTCAGCCACCCAAGTTGGCATTAAAGGTGTGTGACACCACATCCGGTTCAGGTCACAGTTATATGCTTACTGTCACCTGTGTATAAAGGGCTTTGAAGATACAACATCAAATCTAATATTGAAGGACCATAGTTGATTTTAGCTTGGAATTGAAAAAAAAAGTTTTTATTTTGGCCTGGTTTTACATATTTTTTCTTAATGTAGTTAGCTTTAAATTAAAATCTATTATTCAGTTCCTGCTGGATGATAGTGATCCTGTGGCAATGTTGAAGTAAGTTTCTCCCAAGCTTTCCGAATCTCGTTTTGCTCCTCCCGCCCTTCCCCCACTCCTGAAAGTTATTGCTATGTGGTAACTATTTATCATGATATTGATTACCATAAGGTATGCATGGAGGACAAGGGTGGCCACCTCTTACTTTACCTGTCCAGTTGTGAAGCCCACTCAAATTCTTTCCAGAGTTGTTGTCGTAGTCAGCCACACGCCGCTGGGATGAATCTCTAAACCAGGCACAATTTTGGGGAGGAAAGTATTTATTGAAATAACAGATCCAGGGGAAGTTCCAAAAATGAAGGAAAGGCTGACACCCTTTTTCACAGATCCAAGCAGAGAGACAGAGACCCAGCACCTTCAGAAGCAAGCAAGCAACACACTGTAACTCACAAAACAACAGGATTGCCAGACTTGGCTTCCGGCTGATATTTTGCATATGTATCCCTAGAATTTTGTATCCAATTTAGAAATACCCCAGGGCCAGACCCCAGGAGGTCAGGTCAAAGTGACACCTCCTCCAGCCAGAAGCTCAATTATAATAAACACAATTATAATAAATTCTATTGGGGGACATCTATTCAAACTAACACAGTTGTGTTGACTGACACAGTGACTAGTTTAGAATTTCTGTGATAGGTGTAACTGCTTTCTTATTGTGTCTGTTTAGGGTTTGCTAGAATTTGCATGGATGAGGATGGAAATGAGAAGAGAGTAAGCTCCTATTTACTATTACTATTGATTTGAAGAGAAATATCAGAAATGTATGTCTAAGGCTTTTTGCTCCATTGACTAATTTTACCCTCTTTGATTCAAGTCCATTTCTCCTGCTTGCTGTTAGTCTGTTTGGAGGTTTTCCTGAATGTCTTCTTACATTCTGCCTCCTGTCTCATGTTCAGCCTCCGTGACTGAGGTTGCTGTTCCCATCCTAACCTGCGTGCGTCCTCAGAGGTGGGCAGCTATGTGACAGATGGGCTTGAGTGGACTGTCTCATCCCATCTCCTGTCTGCATCTGTTTTCTCCTTCTGCAGCCTGGGGACGTCTGGACCTTGCCAGATCAGTGCCACACAGTGACCTGCCTGCCAGATGGTCAGACCTTGCTGCAAAATCATCGGGTCAACTGTGACAGGGTCCCCCGGCCTTCATGCCCCAACAGCCAGGCCCCTATTCGGGTGGAGGAGACGTGTGGCTGCCGCTGGACTTGTCCCTGTGAGTCCTTCATTCCACAGCCTGGAACATGTTGAGGACCAGGGCTTTAACTTGCTGGGAGGAAAGCCACAGTGGAGCTGAGAAAGGAAGTACTCTTCTTTCCTCATCTCCCCCACTCTCGTGATTTTGGGGTGTCAAGCATCCCAGCTCTAGTTCTCTGCCTTTGGGAGACACTTAATTCTCCAGTTCAGACATAACCAGAGGAGGCATTTCTTTTCTGGACCAGTGTTCAATGTGGCCCCTGCTAGTTAACTCTTAAGAATCCATGTTTCACCTTGCTGGAAGAACAGCAATGAGAGGTGCCTCCAGAGAACCTTCTAGTCATACCTCAGCTGTCTGGAGCTTGAGCCATCAGGTGGCCTGCTGGGAGAGTTGGCTTAGTCGGGTCCATCCGCCCTAAGCCTGTGGTGTGGGTTCAGTGAAGGCAGGGTTGCCAGGCTTCCCTGTTGGGAGACATGGCTGCCCCATGATATCCTTTGAGCTGAGAGCTCACACCGGTACTTGGGATGCCCGAGCTGTGTTCATAGCTCGCTCTCCCTGTGGAATGTAATTGCTGGGATAAATTTCCCTCTTGGCCTAGATGAAAGCTGTACGGATCTCATGTTAGTTTTGTTTATTCATAGAGGATGCTGTGGTCACTTTAAGTTTTTAGTTGGGAACTAGATGGCCACTGTACAGTGATAGAAACTTGATTATTAAAATTTTATTTTCATTAGATTTATTAACTTAAAAATAAATTTATTAACTTTTTATTAAATTTATTAACTTGATTAGCATTAAAATACCTGCCCAGAGCCAGTTTCAGCTGCCTGTGGCTGGAAAGGGGTACGGCCAGCTTCTCTTGGGTCGGTTGGGAGGGTTAGATGGGCCCCAGCTCTCTCGCTGCATCCTGAAAAATACAATTGCCTCCTGCGAGCGCTGGTCCACGCTGGTGGCTTCCAGTCATGAGGATCCTGTGCTGGGAGGTATCTGGAGCTCAGCGCATGGCCACAACTTGTGTCCATGGCCTGGATCCCCGCTGAAAGTGCACGGCGTGTCTGCTAGTCAGTCATCTTGAACCACCTCCTCATTTTCTTATATTAAGAAAGGATTCTTTATTTCTCATTTTCTTGAGTGATTTTCTTTAGAGCAACTCTGGAATTTGGGGGTTAGTGAAGGTTTTCAGCATCTATGGAATCCCTAGGTTTTCTTACTTAGATACATTAGCATGTATATATATTGAAAGTCTTTCCTAATGTTGGCTCTACTTGGTTCTGTTAATATAGTGTTGGAATCTATTTGCTCATACTGTAGTATTTAGTTTTGGTATTCATAAGCCTATAGATTTAAAATTATTTCTTTAAACTTAATAAAATATACATATAATTTACTATTTTAACCATTACCATTACTATTCAATATTGTACATTTATGACTTCACACTGATGTACAAATGTCACCAATAGCCACTCCCAGAACTGTTATACATCTTGTAGAACAAAACTGACACTGTGAGCACCCATTCAAAACCTCTATCCTACTTTCTGACTCTGAAAAAAAAAGTTTTTGCTTAGACCTTTAACAATTCTGTGTGTGTGTGTGTGTGTGTGTGTGTGTGTGTGTGTGTGTGGTATGAAACCAAACTAGGATTTAGGGCACCTTACTCCGTTGTTCTTCTGCCTTATTTCCCTGAGACAGAGTCTCTCACCAAACTCTTCAGTCAGACTGGCTAATGTCCTCTCAGTTACAGTTACAGGCATGCATAGCCACACCCAGATTTTTAATTTTATTTTAATATTGGTGCTGGGGATTCATCTCAGGCCTTCCTTTTAATGTGGAAGGACCACCTATCCAGCCCCATCGATATATTGTTGAGTTGTAGCTTGGATATGAAGTTTCCCCTGAGAAAGCTCATCCATTGAGGGCTTGGTCCTCAATACCAGCAGATTTCAGAGGTATGGAACCAGTTACTTTGGGGAAGTGATTGGATCATGAAGGTTATGCCTTTATCAGTGAATTAATTTATCAATCAATTGATGGATTTAAAATTTTTGAATGAATTCCTGGGAGGTAGGGTAACTATAAGGTGGACTTGGTTTGAGGAAGTAGGTAATGGGGAGGGGCATGTCTTTAAAGGCTCTCTTGGCTCTGGCCCCTTCCTGTTCCCTCCCTCTGTTTCCTGGTCACCATGAGGTGAGCAGACTCTGCTGGACACTCCTGCTGCTGTGAAAGTTTTCCTGTCCTCAGGCCTAAAATAATGGAGCCAGCTGACAAAGGACTGAAGCTTCTGAAATTGTGAGCCCCAACAAATCCTTTTTTAAAAATCTATTTATTAACAAAGCTTTTTGTAGCTTTGGTTTCTAGCATTTTGCTAATATTTTTATTTATTTATTTTCAAAGAGAGATGGAGAGAGAGAGAAAGAGAGAGAGAAAGAGAGAGAGAGAGAGAGAGAGAGAGAGAGAGAGAGAGAGAGAGAGAATGTGTATGCTAGGGTCTCTTGCCAATGCAAACAAATCTCAGATGCATGTGCCACTTTGTGCATCTGCTTTACCCGCCCCGCCTTCAGACCATCACTGGGGGATGAGACTCTGGCTAGTAGGCTTTGCAAGCAAGCATCTTTTAACTGCTGAGCCATCGATCTCCCCAGCCCATCTGCCACCACTTAAAAAGCTATTTTATTTCATCTTATGTTATTTCTTTGTGTTATATATTCTTTGCTTTTTATATTTGATTATTTTTTTCTTTGCTGCTGTGTGAGAAGGTTTATGCTTTTATTCCTGTTGCTCTCTTGTATTTGACCTCATGTAAAAACGCCTTCAGTTCTTATCGTCTTAATCATTCACTAAGTCGATCTTTCGTTTTTAAGAACTCACTCTAACTGCCACCCGAGGTTATTCTATCCTTCTCGTCCCCATCTATCACTGTTTTCCTGTGCGTTACTTCTAATACCACAGAGCACAGCAGGCAGGTATCAACCTACTTTGCTTTGGTTTTAGACCTTCGATTGCATCTTACCCATAATGCTCACTTTCTGTTTTAGATCCTTTCCTAGTCATCTCTCAGCCAGTGGAAACTTCCTCAGTAGTAGTTTCTCAAGAAGGGTGTGGGTTCAGAGCTTCAGAAGTTCTTACTTATCCAAGGCTGTGTCTCCGAAGTTGGTGCTCCAAGCTCCTTGGCTGGAACTAGACTTCTCGATCCACTTTCTCACTGTGTTTCTGGAAAATGCTCTTCTGTTGTTGGTTGGCTTGCAATTCTAACATTAATCTAATTCTTTTGCCCCATGAACTATTTTATCTTTTTGCCTGGATGTCTGGGGAATTTTTCTTTATCTTTGAAGTCTAATAGTTTTTCTATAACAGGTCTCAGAGCCAACAGTTCTGGGTCAATTTTTCCAGACATTTGTCACATGCTTTCAATATATAGATTTGGTTCTTTGATTTTCAGAATCTTTTCATGAGCTATATTTAGTTTTTAAGCATTTGTTCTGTTCTAAGTCTTTTTTAAGGGTTCCGTTTTTCACCTGTAACAGTTCACATTTTTGTTACTTTCTTTCTGATATTTTCATTAACTCATTTTCATTCTCCTGAATGGCTTCTTGCTTTCTTCAGTGATTTTTGTGACATTTTCCCTGTGGTTTGTTCTCCCTTGGGTTCTTGGAACTTTCTTTCATTTCTGAGTTGATTTTTATTCTTTTCTTTCATCCTTTTCCTTCTGAGTTCAACAACTTTATTTAAATTTATTCCCATGTTGCCCTATTCTTTTCTAAGGGTTTGGAAGCCTTACTTTTTATTTTTTTTAAATAAAATTTTGAGTATATCTAAATTAGGCTGAATGTTGTCTTATGGTTTTCTTTGTCATTTTTGGCGGAATAAGTGTTGATTCTCATTTTCTGGTTTAAAATAATTTTTAAAATTTCTTGTGCATTTTTTTCTCTTCATCATGTGGATTGGGGTTTCACAAGACCTGCCCTGTGACATGCCCCCTGTGACAGGAGTCTGTCTACTAGGGCCTGAATGAAGCTGCAAATTCAATATTAATAGAACACTGGAGTCAAACTACTACATATATCATCCTTCAATTTCCAAAGATCTCTCCTTTTCCATTCCCTTTTTTTCCCTGATACTGGTTATGGAAGCCAGGACCCCACAATGCTAGGCCAGTGCTCTACCATTGAGGCACACCCCAGTCCCTTTCATTTGTTCTTACCACCCCCCAACCCCCACCCCACCTGGAAAGTCGGCTGTGCAGACCGTTACTTACATTGTGTGCATTTTAAGCACCTCCCCTGACTGCTCAGGATACTTGAAAACCATGCCTACTCTTAGGAGTCCTCTTGTTGGTGATGGGGGCTTCTGTGAGGTTCTGGGCTTGTTACCCCATCTTCTCTCCTCCTTGCATGCTCCCTGGCATTAATTACCCTTGCTTGTGACAGGATCTGGCTGAAATGGGGGAGATAGCTTCCTGGGATTTGGTGGGTATTTTTTCCTCTTCTTATTTTATTTACAGTTCTTTTAAAGTTGGGCTCTTTGGTGTTTTCTAGTTATGCTAAAGGCGTTTTTACACCAAAGTTCAATTTATTCTTATTTTTGTTCTCTATTGTATCCAGAGGCTAGACACAGACCCAAGGAGTTGCTGTTGACTTTGACTACATGGATCATTGTTGGGGTGTTGGGGATCAATCCCAGAATCTTGTGCAGGCTAAGCAAGTGTTCCAACACTGATCTCTCCCTGAGTTCCTGGATGTCTCTTTGAATATTTGCATTTTCATCTATGAGTTTACTTTAGTTATCTGATAATCATTATATTTTGACTAGCCCAAAGTATTAACGTAATAGTCTATTGTAGATATTTCTATTGCCATGTAGGATGAGCAGGGTGATGTTGAAGAAAAGGAGAGAGATGATGACGTGGGTTTCAGAGTATAATTCTGAGCGGTATGCTTTCTGATGATCTATTGTAACTGTAATAACATTTCGTTATTTGACTCTCAGGTGCTCAGTTTTAGTTGCTTTAGCTCAACTTGCTTAGGACTTGAATGTGGGCGGTGCTAATATATTTAAACTGGTCAGTAAACTGGAGCACATTGTGATGGTTCATCAGGAGGGAATTTGGTGTTCTGAACACCATGTTCTTAATATACCTTCATCACAGAAAGTTTATTACAAAAAACTACTGGATTTCATTTGTGGTGCTGGTTTATTCATAAAATTTACAGATTTTTAAAAAACAAATATGTGCATTCATGCCATGCCCTTGGACAGGCATTTAGTCTCTGTAGTAATTACCTCTCACAGTTGTCCTAAAGGTAATGATTATAATCCTATTCTGCAGAGGTAGGAGAAGGGCACAGAAGTCCAATAACTTACTCATGGTTACAATGGAAGAAAGTGGCAAAACAGAATTCAGTTCTGAGCTTTCCACAGTTGATCTGATGGTGGGCAGAGCCATTCTGGTTAACTTGCCTTATGGGAGCCAAAGCTGTTCTTTGCCTTGTGGCTTATTACATTCTCATGCTAATTGAGGATGCCTCTTTAACTTGACATTTAACAACTGAACTACTGGGCACTGTGCTAACTTTCCACTACTCAAAAATGCTTGAGCCAATGATCTTAGAATAAGGAGCTTATTTTGGCTCACAGTTCTAGAGGTTTCGGCCCATGGTTAATTGGTTAATTGGTCTTGTTGCTTTTGGGACAGGTAGGACAGCACATGACAGCAGGATTATAGGGCAGAGTTGGCTGCTTAGCTCTTAGTGGCCAGGAGTGAGGAAGGGTCTGGAGTCCCACAATCCCCTTCAAGGACACATCTGCAGAGATCTAACTTCCACCAGGCCCCACCTGTTAAAGCATCTACCACTTCCCAGCATTGCCAGAGGCTGGCAGTCAAGCCCTTAACTTTTTAAGGCTTTTGGGGGTATTTCTCCAAACCATGGCAGGGCTCATTAGCAGCCTGGATATAGGAGGCTAGAATCATTCAGTCTTATCACTAGGAAATTACCTAAAGAACTTACAGAATTTTAAGCACAAGAAGCAGTGGCTCAGCCCTGAGAAATTGTGCAGTCAGCCCTGTCAGCGCCAGTCACCCATGCAGGTGACAGTGTCCTGGGCCTGCCGATGAGTGAGGCACACAAATAGGTCTCACTGAGTCTGCCTCTCTCTTTTATTTATTTATTTTTTGGCTATTTATGCAACACTATAGGTATGCCATACTATTTCTGGAAAAATCCAGGGTTATTGCTCAAATCTTTGGTGGTTCTGGCAACTTGTAAAGTGGGATTTTTACCAAATCATCAGATGAAGATGCAAAATGATTAGATTCACACATCGTGTGTTCCTAGGAACCTTGAGAACGTGATGGTCGTGTGAATGGATACCGACCGGTCAAGTGAGGAACTCTGAGCCCCAACCATTTATCTTGGCTCTGGACATGTTTCTCTTGTGTAATGTCTTAAGGGATCAAGTCAACACGGCCACTTGTATGGTTAGCCACCTGGCAGCTGAAAGGACACGTGTGTTTCTAGGAAATTTTCTTTACAACGAGATCATGAGCTCAGCATAACCTGCTTAACTCCTCATGATTTCAACACCACTGGAACTTAACCTTCTTTCCTGGGCCAGGCATCCCTGGAGATGAGATCGTTCACATTGCACAAGAACATTTTAAAATAGTTCTATAACTGGCCATATTTTTATATCATATCCACCCTTCTAAACTACCCCAAGGACAATATTTAATGGCTAAGCATTACTTACCTAAGCTTTTACGCTCCACAGTCAGGTTCACCTGAGAGGGAGTGAAAGGGCCCGTGTGGGTCTCATCTGTCCTCACCATGGCCATGCCACCTGACCTCTGCCTGCTGTAAGTGTGCATGAGGGTCTGCACGCTGCCATTGACCCCCGCTCTCTCCACGCAGGTGTGTGCACAGGCAGCTCCACTCGGCACATCGTCACCTTCGACGGGCAGAACTTCAAGCTGACGGGCAGCTGCTCCTATGTCCTGTTTCAAAACCCAGAGCAGGACCTGGAGGTGACCCTCCACAATGGAGCCTGTGGTCCTGGGGAGAGGCAGACCTGCATGAAATCCATTGAGCTGAAGCACGCTGGCCTCTCGGTTGAGCTCCGCAGTGACATGGAGGTGAGGGGTTCACTGGGGGTCCCGTGACCAGGCAGCAGCAGAACTTCAGAACTGGTGGCAGCTGGATTTAGCTGATGCTGCTGTCCAGGCCTCAGCCTTCTGCATGATTACCCAAACACCGCTTTCTTCGGAGGACTTCGTTGCCATCTTCCTTGTTTTGGTGTGATTTCATGTTGTTCTGGGTCCAGGTTTGGAAGAACGAATCAATTTTAGCTAGCATTAAATTATGAATTTAGTGCCAGTTTCTGGCACTGATAGAGAACTGGGTTGGCATGAAGACTTTCTACCCAGCAGGGAGTACGAGCCCAGTGCCCAAGGCTCGAGAGCTTTCCAAAAGGAAACATTTAGTACTGAAATCAGGGCCTCTGAAAATATTTAGGGCCAAAATGTCTGGCTCCAAAATTTCAAAAGGAAACTGCCAAACAGCTCTAAAGAAACGTTTGATTAGATGCATACAAAAGGTTATATTATGCCAACACTTCACTTGTTCATTTAGAAATCATCAATATTTCATTGCGTGAAAACAACTTGTAGGCTAGATTTTTCTCACTTTGTGAGAATTCCTGAATATAAACACTTAATTGCTGAAAAATCTTAGCTGGTCGCATATTAAATGAGTAATGCATAGCCAAAAATATTAAAATCAGTTATAAAATAATCCTTCCAAAATTTTTATAGCACAAATCACTTTGCTTAGAGACTATGAGTACATGTTAATGTGTTTGATACGATACATTGTATGCACACCAAGGGACCTGTGAGATGCCAGAGACCCTGCTCCAGGAGGCTGGCCAAAATGATGACTTTTTTGACCTGTTTTCAAGAGGTCTCCCTTCCCCACAGAGGTCTTCCAGGTTCCCTCCAAGCCCTGGGTTTGCAGATCCCTGGTGCAGGCTGCATGCTCATCCTCCAGCCTTCTCTGCTGCCAGGCTCTCTAAGCCTTTCTTTAGGAAGTGTTGCTGGCACACATTCAACCTGGGGGGTAGCCTGGTGGTTAAATGGGAGGAATGCCCAGGAGATGCCAAGAACAAAGTTCTAGGGCTGCCCACATGCCACAACTACTGGCCAACCGCTTTCTCTTTGTGCAGGTGTTGGTGAATGGGAGACTCGTCCCTGTCCCTTACATGGATGGGAACATGGAAGTCAACATCTATGGTACTATCATGCATGAAGTCAGGTTCCACCACCTGGGCCACATCCTCACATTCACTCCACAGAACAATGAGTTCCAACTGCAGCTGAGCCCCAAGACCTATGCCTCACAGATGCACGGTCTCTGTGGTAAGAACATGCTCGCTGTGCTCCTCCACTTGACTCTTACCTGCTTAGCTCCAGGGTGCTTCCACAGCATAACACTGGATTCTGAGTGCAGCTCCCAGCAGCCAGCATAGCACTGGATCCAGTGTGCAGTTCCCAGCAGCCAGCACAGCACTGGATCCAGTGTACAGCTCTCAGCAGCCAGCACAGCACTGGATTCAGTGTGCAGAACACAGCAGCCAGCAGAGCACTGGATCCAGTGTGCAGCTCCCAGCAGCCAGCAGAGCACTGGATCCAGTGTGCAGCTCCCAGCAGCCAGCACAACACTGGATCCAGTGTGCAGCTCCCAGCAGGCTGGGGGTGTAGAATGGCCACATCTATGCCATCTTTGTCACTGCTTGTTTTTATAGGAATCTGTGACGAGAACGGGGCCAATGACTTCACGCTGCGTAACGGCACAGTCACCCCCAACTGGAAGACGCTGGTCCAGGACTGGAGTGTGCAGCAGCCAGGGACTTTGTGCCAGCCTGTACCCGAGGAGCACTGTCCTGTCTCCGACATCTCCCACTGCCAGGTCCTCATGTCAGCACTGTTTGCTGGGTGCCATGAAGTCCTTGCCCCAGCCACATTTTATGCCATCTGCCAGGAAAACGGTTGCCACCGAGAGCAAGTATGTGAGGTGATTGCCTCTTATGCCCATCTCTGTCGGACAAATGGGATCTGTGTTGATTGGAGGACACCTGATTTCTGTGGTGAGTCCCCATAGATGTCCCTTAAAGACCTGGAGACCACCTCACTGTGAACCTCAGTCGATCTGTCTAATGAATATCAAAATCCACATATTTCCTATTACTTAAGATTCCAGTTAGGATCCAATACGATGCTAGACATATGAGTACTTTTAATGTAGAATTTCTATGTCAATCAAAGCTCAAGCCTTTCAATTCACTTTCTATAATCCAAACAGTTATGAATTCAGTATATCAGACTCAGGTCAGCATCACCCAAGTACGGCATAGCCAATCACCCTGAATCTAAAAATCTCCCAAGCCAGTCACTGAGCAGGCCTTTGGAGTGGGAGTGGCATTTTGCCATTTGATTCCTAACATTATTCACAAATAAGATTGCTATTGTAGATGTCTCCCGTCAGGGCCTGCTTTCCTACTTGGGTGTACCCTTTATTTATTGTTGAAATGTGAGGGGCAGTGTAGTGAGTCAGACATGGGTCATGACCTCCAAGGGTGCAGAATGATGCCAAACACCCTTGATTTCTGTTGAATGTAATCATTGACCTCTTGAGCATGTTGGAGTCTCAGAGTTCATCTGCAGAGATCTTAGCAGTGTTGGCCTGAGCCTTGAGGACCTGGTCTTCTTAGTCAGCTCAGATGGTGATTGGCTGATTCTTAGTCTTTCTGTATGAAAGAGTGGGGCTTGCCTATGAGCTCTGAGGCTGTGAGTTCATGGATATGATTCTCTCTACCTACTTGCAATCAGGAGCAAGTGTCACTTTCTAGGTGACAGAAGCCACCTTCTCAACTTGCCAATTGCTTTGTGTCTACCCTGACTGTTTATTGTTTATGCAGAGAAAAAGTCCCATGTTCTAAATCTCTGTAAAGCCTTACCACCTACCTGGGCGTAAGAATGTGAGGGTTTACCAAGCAGGCTCAGAATGTGAGAAGGGGAACTCACCTTGTAGCTGCTCTCAAGGCCATTCTTCATCATGGAAGATTCCTGATTTAATTTTAAGATTTTTAGACCTTAGACATGTTTGTATTCCAAAGAAAGAACCACAGAGCTCTCACATAATTAGTTGGCATTAGATTTGGCTAAAAGTAGCAGAGAAACAAATTCTCTGTGATATAGGTGATCAGAGCTCGGGTACCCATGAATGCTGGTAAAGGTGATCAGAACACAGGTACCCATGAATTCTTGTATAGGTGATCAGAGCACAGGTACCTACAAATGCTGGTGTAGGTGATCAGAGCACAGGTACCCATAGATAATGAGCTTTGGGTGGTCTGCTTGGGCATCATCTTCTCCCCCTGACTCAAGATGTAGCTCCAGTCATCAAGTGTGTGTTCCATCCAGTAGGCTGGGGAAGGAGGGAGAGCAGAGAGAGGCCAGGACAGCTAGCTGTCTTCTGAAGATTCCTGGACTCTACTGTAGGATACAATGCACTTTTCATACACGTATGTTAATTGGTCAGAACCTAGTCACTTAATTGCTACAAAGGTTGAGAAATGTCGTCTTTATTTGGAGTCATTGTATGTCCAGGTAAAAATTCTATTTCTGAGGAAGCTGGAGATATTGGTAAAATGAGGCATGTCTGTTCAAGTTGTCAGGTGGTTGCCCACCTTGAATTGTCTGTGTCTCTCTTGACCGCTGGCTGGTGTGGACCACCCAGAGTGACCTCTTTCTCTGTCTGCAGCTATGCCGTGCCCCCCGTCTCTGGTATATAATCACTGCGAGCAGGGATGTCCCCGGCACTGTGACGGCAACACAAGCTCCTGTGGGGACCACCCTTCGGAAGGCTGTTTCTGCCCTCCACACCAGGTCATGCTGGAAGGCAGCTGTGTCTCCGAGGAGGCCTGTACTCAGTGTGTCGGGGAGGACGCAGTCAGGCATCAGGTAGGAGCCCTGGTCTCTCCCCTCCTGCAGAGTGGCTTTTCTCCAGCTTAGCCCTTCCAAAGACTGCAACAGGGAGATTCTTAAGGGATGGGGGGGCAGCATGCAGAGTGGCTTTGAATTCGGATAGGGGTCTCCCTTGGATTAACCGTGGGGTCAAACCACCACATCCTTTATATATGAGTTTTGGTCATGCATGTGGAATGCTAGGAGTCCAGGAGGAAAAGAGAAATGGTGTATGATATGGTGATACCTGACATTATTCTAATGTACCAAGTGCCTTGTGCTAACTACTAAATATACTTTATCTCCATGTTCTTTAAAGGTGTGGTGTTCAAGGCATTAATATTTACCTGTGGCCAAGTGAGTTTAAAAGATACTAGGTTAGGGCTGGGGAGATGGCTTAGTGGCTAAGGCGTTTATTTGCAAAGCAAAGTTCAATTCCCCAGTACCCACATAAAGCCAGATGCACAAGGTGGTGCATGCGTCTGGAATTCCTTTGTAGTGACTGGAGGCCCTGGCATGCCTATTCTCTCTCTCTCTCTCTTTCTCCCCTCTCTCATATAAATAAATAAAATATTTTTAAAAATGCTAGCTGAGAGGCTGGAGAAATGACTCAGAGGTTAAGGCACTTGCCTGCAAAGCCTAATGACTTGGGTTCCATTCCCCAGTACCCACATAAAGCCAGATGCACAAAGTGGCACATGTATCTGGAGTTTGTTGGTAGTGGCTAGAAGCCCTGGTGTGCCCATTCTCCTTCTCTTCCCCCCTCTCTCCTTGAAAATTAAAAAAAGGTATATGAATGCTACTAAATATTTTAACAGTTTTTAAATGAAAGAATTTATTGATTTTCAAATACTACAGTCTTTTGTATTTTTATTTATTTGTGTGTGTGTGTGTGTGTGTGTGTGTGTGTGTGTGAGAGAGAGAGAGAGAGAGAGAGAGAGAGAGAGAGAGAGAGAGAGAGAGAGAGAGAGAGAATGGGCACACCAGGGCCTCTTGCTATTGCAAATGAACTCCAGATGCATGTACCACTTTGTTCATCATGGTTTCTCGGAAATTGAACCCAGGCCAATGGGCTTTGCAAGCATGTGCCTTTAACCACCGAGGCATCTCCCAAGCCCTCAATAGATTTTTAAATTGCAATGTACTTTAATATTCTTTAGTACATTTAACGTACTAATACACATTGCAAATGTTTAAAGTTGTTTTGCTTTTTCAACTTATTTGACCATAGAGTGAGAGTGTGTGTGCCTGCGTGCATTCATGTAACATTCCTTTGATGAGGGTTCTACCAGAATGCACTAGCTTACCTCACATTGCTCATAAATATGCACAGAAACAAGCAACTAAGAGCTTAGTTGACTTGCCTATGGATACTGTGGGTGATGGATTTGGAAGGTGGACTCGGAATTTAAAGCTCTGTGTAACCTCAAAGATCATGTCCTTTCTGTTACACAAGAATGCTCTTTCTGTCACACTCAGTACTCTGTCACACACAGTACTGTCTGTGACACACAGTACTCTGTCTGTCACACACACACACTCTTTCTGTTGCATCTCTTTAAGGCTGATTTGTATAAGTCATCATCACATTTTTAGATTTTCAGGAGCTGATGAGAGTATTTATTTATCACACTTTCCCATCTTTGCCCATAATGACAGTCATCTCTCGTGCAAGTGGAGACCCTGCACGGGTGAAGAATCTGATGACCTTGGGAATGTGTGTGGTGTCTCGGCTTTTCCCTCACAGGCCATGCTCCCAAGATGGTGGTCTTTGATGACAGGAGAATGTGTTCTGTGATCCCGGGCTGTACCCAGCACCTCACCAAGAGAACCTTTCTCTTAGAGCACCCGGTGAGGTCACTTTCACCGGTCTTCGGTCATGGCTAGCAGACCTCCAAGGGGAATGATGGAAGCCATGACCACAACGGCTACATTGCTCTGTCCCTGCCAGTGTAAGGCAGGACATGAATCTCTTTTTCTTCTTGTGGGGTCATTGGCACACTTCCTGTGGAATGGATGGAAACACTGAGGCTCAGTGGCAGGAGGCAGGAAAGCTGGGAGTGCTGTTGAGAACACCAGGTCAGCCCACGGTGTCCCAGACATGCCTCGGACCTCAGTGGAAGAAGGAGCTAACCATTGGGTTACCTTGGTGTTGATGTGATCATGGGCATCTCTTAGGGCTGTTGCTTGGCTGATGTCAGCTGCTCCGGCTCAGTTATTGGCTCCTTCCTAGTGGCCCTCCTTTGAGCGAGTGCATTGTGGGATAGGTGAGCAGGGAGGAAAGCCCAGGCATGTTCTTCTACCTTACTTCAAATTGTCAAATTAAGTAACAGCCTGGACCATAATGTTCTCCAAATGAGTTGGCAAAAACTAACATTCCATTTCTTGATTTGCATCACTTCTGGTCCCTCGCAGGACCCAGCAATGCATCTCATTTACAGGTGGTACAACACTGGTTTTGCTGGGAATGGTGGTGAGGTGCTTCCAGACGCAGAAGAGGTCTCCTCTTCCTCAGCCTCCTTTGCAGGGTGGTAACCTCCTGTACAGAGGTTTCTGGCTCCTGAGAGCCGGATGTCTGCAGGTCCAGCAAGCAGGAAGCCTGTGAATTCAAACCCTTTCCCCTGCTTCTCTCTCTCTCTCTCTCTCTCTCTCTCTCTCTCTCTCTCTCTCTCAATTTCCCTTCTCTGCTCTCTTCACCTTCAGTGCAACACATCAGAATAGGCATTTGAGTTGCATTAAGGAATCTGTCCAAATAGTACAATATTTGGGGCATAAAATCATTTTTTATATTTTAAAAAATCAAGTATCATAAAACTAATCAAAACCTTTGACGAGAACACAGCCGGTTTTAGTTATTCAGAAAATAGAGTTTAAATGGGAGAAAACGAATATCTTATCCAGCCACCTGCATTTTCGGCTTCCACTTTCAAAGCAGAGAGAGAATGAAAATCTAATATGAAGAACATTTGCATTAAATGAAGTTTTAGACTGAAAAATAAAGCCCAGAAAATCCTCCTTCAGGGAAATAAAGCAGGGTTTAAATATATTGTACCCTGGGAGAGGGGAAAATATTTACCAGTTTCCATAGCTCTTGCTGATTTTACAGAATGTTCTGTGAAGATGTGAGAGCTTGTAGCAGGCTCCGAGGGGCCTGGGCCACACACAGGCCGTCTGTCTCTCCCTGGAGCCGCTGGTAGGGTATTGCACTGAGTGCAGCTCGACCCCAGCTCTGCAAGACCTGGGGCTGCACCCAGGATCCTGTGGCTGGTGTCCTTTCCTCACCCTGTCTCTGTTGTTCTGAAACTCCTGTTCAGGGCCAGCATGTCCTCTGTGACTTCCACCAAATCTTCTGCTTGGTGTGTGGTGTGTGATGTGTGAGGACATGCTTGTGCCCTTTGACTGGTTTTGAAGATTTTGGTTGTCTGTAGGTTGTTCTTTTGGAATCTTGAACTTCAACTAGCTTTTGTTCCCTGCCTGGATGGACCGTCTGTGCAGCAGCGCCTTCTGCTGGCCATTTGTTGCATAGCAAGGCCTGTGGAGCCTCCAAGGGCGTGGGTTAGGTATTGGCAAACTTTTTAGGGGTTACTGGCTTGAGGGTGCTTGCCTAGGGTTTCCTGGAGAAGGAAGAACACCTGCCTTTGGGCATCTGTCGTGGAACTTCACACTCCTGGGTATCTGGAAATTCCTTACTCTTTAGTTTCAAGCCCTGAACTGTGCGTTTAGAAACAAACACACTCCCAGGATCCCTCCTTTCTCAGAGCCCAGGCCTCCGAGGCCAGTACCCTGGGCTTCTTCTCTGGCTCTCCGCAGCCTTTGGGTGGGCATAACATCTGTTACAGCCTCTTTTAAAGTTTCCTTGTCTTTTTGTCCGCTTAAGGCAGCTTCTCATTATTGAGCCAAGGCTGGCCTTGAACTAGCTGTCCTCCTGCCTCTCCCTCCTCTTGCTCAGTGAAGATTCACCATGACATGTCCCCTTCCAGAAACTTCCCAACACATATCCCCTTCCAGAAACATGCCTCACCCCCAGACAGCTGGTCTGTTGTTGGTGCGTGCTCGCTTCCACTTGCAGGAATTTCATTAATGGAACCAGGGAGCACTTATGTCTGTTTTGCCTTGAGATTGAGCTGTATTGTGTGCTTTTGACAGTTGTCTCTTCTCATTGTTGAGTCCATGGAATGCATCTCTCACAGTTTATCACTCTCAGCTCTCCATGGATCAGCCTCACTTACTGCCCATCATGACTGCCGGCCACTGAAGGGATGGGGCAGTGTGTTTTGACCTACTCAGGGGAGACACCAGCAGTGGTGTCTGAGGCCAGAACGCTGGATTCAAAATGAGCTACTTTGTCAAGTTATTTAACTTCTCCATCCCTTGGCTTCATCATTGGAAATAAATAAATGGTGGCATTTGCCCAATAGGGACATAATAAGGAAAATAATTCATGCAAAGCTCTTAGCAAACTATCTTGAACATATTTAATGCAGATATTAGTGGAGAAAGTAGAGCAGTGTAATTATAAAGATTTCTGGGGTTGAATCCTAGCTTTGTAACTCCACGAGAGCCTTAGCTTTCTCATTGAGACGTGGGGTAACAATAAAAGTGTCCTCGCCATAGCAATGCTGTGAGAACGGCTTTGTGCTTGATACCAACCCTTAAGGCCAGTGGCACATGGCAGCTTTGATTTATCAGCTGTTGATATTTACTGAGTGAGTGACAGATCAGGGGCAGGTTCAGGGCCCCCCCCTGCAGGAGGTGGATCCCTGGGGAAGGACAGCTCCCTTGGAGCTCTCTGGTCATCTTTACCTACAGAAGGAATGAGGAAGACCTTCTTGACCTGGAGATCTTTGAGAGCTGCTGGAAAGAATGTTTCTACTTAGGGGCAGTTTAACTTGAACTTCATTCATTATTCTGCATGTTGCGTTTTGCATTGTGTACACGGAGCAGGTGCATACGCTCCATGCACATGTGTGTGGAGGGCAGAGGAGGAGGTCACATCTTCCCCTCTATTGTTCTTTGATCATTTTTACCCGAGACAGTTGCTCACTGAACCTGGAGCTCCTTGTGGTTTTTTTTTTTTTTTTTTTTTGGCTGACCAGGAAGTCCTAGTGAGCCACCTGTCTCTGCCCCCCTTCCCCCTGGCATTGTGTGGATGCTGGGAACTGAACCCAGTTCTGCATGCTTGTAGAGCAAACACTCTTGCCTGCATTTAACTTTAAGTGTGAGGTTAAACCTGACTGAGAGGAGAGTGAGCTCCTAGCTCTGCATCATCCCACAAGTGGTCTCATCACTCTGCACCAGGTCCTCAGCCAATCACTCCCTTATCAGTCCTGGCAGGCTGAGCACCCCCATTGTAAAACAGGGAAACTGAGGCACAGAGGAATGTAGCCCATCTTGGAGCTTGAGTGCGTGCAACTGTGGGAAGGCTGCTCTGCCCCTGACAGAATCTCGCCCAAGGGCGCAGAGAAGTCACCCGGCCTCTGAGGTTGCTTCTGGAAGCCAGGCTGATGGCACAAGGAGTCTTGCTCTCCTCCCCTCAGTGCTTCGCACCCTAAGTTAGGTGTAGAGACAGGTGGAATTCCTTTTGCAAACTACTCCCTACTTTCTCATTTGGCTTGGGAAATGTGCAAGAATTCTTTCTACTTTTGTTTAGTCTACTGCTACCATCAGAGAAGGCTATAGGGAAAGTTCCAGAACTTTCTAAAAATCCATAGTTAGTCTTTTCCCTGAAAATATCAAGGTGACAGCCTTTCTGAGGACCCTGGTACATCTGCAGCTTCTCCCCTCAGCCCCTCCAGCTCCCTCTTGGCTTGTGCTCACTGTGTGGCTTTGCCTGGGCCCCTGTTCAGCCTCATTTCCCCCTCAGTTCCTGGAGACCTGGGTGCCAGACCACCAGCCCTGCCAGATCTGCACGTGCCTGAGCGGGAGGAGGATCAACTGCACATCTCAGCCCTGCCCCACGGCCAGAGGTGAGCGAGTCCTCCCTGCCTGCTGCCCCTGGAGGACCATGGACCTCCAGTCACTGTCTCAGACATGGGGGCTTTCTTGACTGGTCTGCATTTCCTCTTTCTGCACCTCGACTGGGTTCTCTCAGACTCCTCCCTGCCCTCCTGTCCTGACCCTGGCAAGCTACTCAGAATCCTCTGGAGACTAAATTTGAGGGTGTTGACGGGGGGGGGGGGCTCATTCTTTTCTGATCCCATGGCCAAAATCCTGCACTGCTTTACAGTGAATGAAAACATGGACGGCCCTCTCTAAGGTGGACCATTGACTTTGTTACCCCTCTTCTGCAGCGCCCACATGTGGCCCCTGTGAAGTGGCCCACCTCAAGCAGGATGCAAACCAGTGCTGCCCGGAGTATGAGTGTGGTATGTGCCAGCCTGGCGTATTTCTCCAGGGCCCAAACCTCATCCCAGCTTCAGGAGAAACACCCCATGGTGCCAGAAGACAGATAAGTTCTTAGTCACGTGGTGTACAAAAGCAGGTGGGCATGGCAGGCTAGATTAAAAAAAAAAAAAAACCTCCAGAAGGTAGGACCATCTTCAGAAAAGTCACAATAGAGATAAAATTTAAGGTTTAAGAACAGTAATAAAATGAGTTGATTATTAGAGCTACAGAGGTTTACGGAAGAAAACGTCATACTACTGTAAGACTTCATAAATTTTTGAGGACTCTACATGTGGAGAAGGTCACATGCAGATACCTCGATTTCAGCAACTTGCTGGAGGATTATGACAGGCTTGCAAATGAATGTGTGTATAAGGTGGTGATTTCAGAGCCAAATAAATGTTGGCTACTCGACAGGAAACCTCTGGCGCTCTCAGCCTGTCCTGTCAGATGTGTTCACTGGCTAACTGTTCAGAGGAAGACTTAAAGCAGAGGCCTAGAAAATTGGCAGTGAGCTGATGGGTAGATAGATCTCCTGCCTGAGGGCTGGTTCCTATCCAGTGAACACAGCAAGCCAGGAATGGGCTGGAGGGTCTGAGAGAGCTTGGGATGCATTGGGGTCCTCAGGAAAGCTGTCCTCTGCTGCTTTCATATACGGGAAAGCAGACAGGTCAAGGGAAAGTCCAAGGATCTAGGAACGAAGTCAGTAACATGGGAAGCTGATTTATGCCCATGAAATTGATCAGAAATACGAAGGATCTTCAGGGGAGGGCAATCTGGTTTGAGAACAGTCTGCAGCAAGTTAGAATGCTGGCCGTTTAGCTCAAGTTCCCCACTTCACAGAGGAGCACCAGCTCCCACAGGGTGCCAGGCTCTGCAGGTTCACTAGTTCAGGGGAGTATTTGGACTCACCTAAGGAAGAGTTCCCACCTTAAGCAGGGGAAACTGAGCTCTGGGAGATTCAGACATAGCTGAAGCCTGCAAGTCTTACCCGGTGATGCAATCGATCAATGTGAAGATCCATCTTTCTCTACCTCTCTCCACTCTCTTCTATGTATCTATCCATCTACACATCCAATCTTCTCTTTCTTCTTTCCTTCTTTCTTTTCTTCCTTTCTTTCTCCTACGCATCTAATCATCCACACAACAATCATCTAATCATCAATCTTTCTATGTATCTAATCATCCATCCATCTAGCCATCCATCACCATCCAATCTTCCTTCCTTCCTTCCTTCCTTCCTTCCTTCCTTCCTTCCTTCCTTCCTTCCTTCCTTCCTTTCTTCCTTCCTAACATCTATCTATCTATCTATCTATCTATCTATCTATCTATCTATCTATCTATCTATCATTTGTCATCCCATCTCTCTTTATCTCTGTCTCTATTAGACCATCACCTAAAACAGTAGAAGGTCACAAGGAGTATGTAGGTCCCATCCTCGGGCATATGAGAGTAACTTTACACTTTCTGCATGGACCTCTGTTATTTTTTTTTTTTTTGGCCCTCAGTGTGTGACCTGGTGAACTGTGACCTGCCTGTAGTGCCCTCCTGTGAAGGAGGGCTCCAGCCAACCCTGACTAACCCTGGTGAATGCAGACCTACCTACACCTGCGGTAAGGTCTCTGGGGGCGAGGAGATGCATTGGGGCCACTCTCTCTGTCTTGAGAAGCCATCTTCTGCTCCAGGAAAATCCCATTTCCTTTTCAGCTAGCTGAACCTGGATTTAGGGTATTCTGGAAAAAGGGGTTAAGGCCACGGTGTCTTCTACAGTCCTGGCTGCATCAGTGTACTGGTCTAGATGCAGTGTCGGGCACTTCCTTTGGGGTTTCGTTCAGCAGCTCTGAGACTCCAGACATAGTAGTTATTTGCGTCTCTGCCCCCCCTAGCCACTTTGGGGAAGGCAATGACCTTGCTTACCTTCATATTGAATCTTATTAGTCCCAAACAAAATTAATGGGGGTTTCCTCTGTGGGGTCATAAATTAATTATGAAATATTTTAATTTTTCGCATTGTGTTGGGCTAAAATAAGACAAGGCAGGAAAAAGGATCTTGGGTTAGTACCAGGATCCATTTTAAGCACAGTGGCATTCTTGTCTTCCCGATGTAGACTCTCACTTGAGTTCCTCACAGTGAAGCTTCCAGGGTGGAGGGGACAAAGGCAGTTGGTACTGGGCACGGGATGCAGAAGTAGACTTTGGCATTTAGGAAATAACTCTGGAGGTCTGACCGGATCACTGCTAAGCCTTCATTCCCACATTGCTGGAGGATTTAGAACTGTAGGGCCGTGTTTTAGGTGCCAAGGTGGGATCACATATGCAGCAACATATGAAAGTGCCTACCAGCCCTGGTGTGCCCAGGACTCCTTGAGTCTTAAGGGCAGGGTGTAGGCCTCAGAGAATCGATGGTTGGAAGCATCCTGCTTTACACGTGCAAGGATCTAGCTGCCTTCCCTTCTCCATGAGAAGTCCCAGCTCACCTTCCCCTGTCATCACTGCTTGCTTCCCTGCAGGCTGTGTATAGCTAAATATCCTGCAGCCCCCAGCTCAGCGATGGGCATACCTGGCTTAGTCCCCCTGGTCTGGGGCTTCTCAGGACCCTGCCACAGCTGAGTACTTAGGAGTTCCAGCAGGGTTTAGTGCTCAGTGTGGCAGGACTGAGGGTGTCACTTTTGCTGCCTTCAGCCTGCAAGAAGGAGGCATGTAAAGCCGTGTCCCCACCCTCCTGCCCCCCGCACCGGACGCCGACCCTGCGGAGGACCCAGTGCTGTGATGAGTATGAGTGTGCCTGTAGCTGCGTTAACTCCACAGTGAGCTGCCCGCTGGGGTACCTGGCCTCGGCCACCACCAACGACTGTGGCTGCACCTCAAACACCTGCCTTCCCGACAAGGTAGGTGCTGGGACAGTGACCCAAAGGCTCTGCTCCTCAGGCAATACCTGCAGCACCCACACCGTTTTCCTTCCTCCCTGAACCAAGGACTAGAGGGTGAGGTGGGTGGGCAGGCAGTGAGGTGCTCAGGGGACAGTTTATGGCTCCTACTTTTTTTCTTTACTTTTTTGGCTTAAAATTATATATATTAACACAACAATATGCTCAGTATCATAGGTTCTTAGATAAAGCCATTGAATCCATGATGCCATTCCCTCTTATGCATTAGTTATTCTCCCCCCCCACCATGACTCTTACATTCTTTCCGCCCCCTCTTCTGCAAATTTCCCTGAGTCATAGTGGGTGAGTTTATATTTCGCATAGTTATTAGGTTTTTAAGAGTCTGTGAATTTGTATTTTGGACAATTTTGGGCACCCTTGGTGCCTCTCTCCATTGTCCTTCCCCAGGTTATCTGCCTTGCTGTGGGAGTAGCTCTTTTGCTCATCATCTCACTTCCTTAGAGGTTATGTCAGGGCTCTAAATGGTGAGTTTGAGGTGAATTGTCTCCAGCTTGGGTGTCCCCATCAAATCAGGCCCCTTTGGTGGAGTTTGGTCGTCCTCAGTTCTCGTTGCTTTCTGAAAAATACAAACAGAGTCTCCAGCAGAGAGTGAGATTATTATTGGTCAATTGAGACAAATATTGCTAGGTTGGTGAGTGTTTGGCAGGTGTAGCCTTTCTGAGGACCTATGGTTAGTAAGGACTTTCCCACGTAGATGGGGGTTCTTAGTCCCCATTTAGGGTTGCCTTGGGTCCCCTTACCAGTCAGGGGTTCCCTGCCTCTGAGCGGATCTCAAAGCCAATTAGTCAGCTGTTGATTACCCACCTAGGTTGGGCGCCACTGTTGCACAGATGAGCACTTCTTGACTTGCTTGTCTGTGCCATACAGCAGTGTGTTCTGCACTCTCAGGCCATCGGTTGGTGTAACTTGAAGATGCCACCTGCTCTCTCAGGATATCATTGGTCTGGTTCCCCTGGCAGCTCGTGCAACACCTTCCAGCATTACCCAGGCTGCCCATCAGGGAGCTGATTTCGTTTCTGGGTTCAGCAGGGTCTCTCAGTGTTGTGTGACATCAGTCTGTGGAATCTTCCGCAATAGGGTCTTATCTTTTGCCAAAATTGGGTATTCAAAGGCTGTGACAAAAGTTTGTATTATTTTAGGGACCATGTGGGCCACTCTGATCAAGAGCTCATTGTGGGAGGTAACTACTTACTGGGTCCGGGAGCCAAAGGTAGGCTTCCACCCCCTCCCCTTTGAGGCCCTATCTACCACCAGAACTTGTTGTATAGAAGATAGGATTCTATGGAGTCAGATTATTGTTAGTTTAGGTTTGTGTACATCTCCCCCCTCTGTCGCTTCTACACCTGCCCCCTTTTCCTTCTATCCCCTTTGTCTTTCACTTGAATCTCTAGTCATATTTACTTACAGTTTGGTTTAACCTGGTTAGGGGCCACAGATAAGAGAGAATATGCAGCACTTGTCTCTCTATTCTTGTGTGAGTTCACTGAGTATGATCTGTTCCAAATCCATCCATTTTTTTTGAATTTCATTATATCATTTTTCCTAATTGCTGAGTAGAATTCCATGGTGTATATGTACCACATTTTTGATATCCATTCATCTAGCAATGGGCACTTAGGTTGGTTCCAATTCCTAGCTATTATGAATTGAGCCACTATAAACATGGTTGTGCAGATGTCTCTGTGCTGAAACGAGGAGTCTTGAGGGTATATGGCCAGTAAAGGGATAGCTGGGTCAACTGGTAGTTCTATATCCATCCTGTTCAGAAGCCTCTTCACTGAATTCCATAGTGGTTGTACAAGTTTGCATTCCCACCAGCAGTGAAGGAGGGTTCCTTTTTCCCCACATCCTCGCCAACATCTATTGTTGGTAGATTTTTTTAATGATTCCCAGTCTTATTGGAGTAAGATGGAATCTCATTGTTGTTTTGATTTGCATTTCCTTGATGATTAATGATGTTGAACATTTTCTTAA